>JAJONQ010001778.1:0-31461 GCA_036250385.1 Solanum microdontum | reverse complement strand
AATTTCAGTAAGTTTTTCTTTATATTCATTATTTTCGCTATTCATTGTATCTTTAAATATTGAATATATTTATATTCTATTTTAGATATATTATCTATTAATTGATCTAATTTTTCGTTATCAGCTTTTGTGATACTAAGTTGTTTATATTCCGGATATAATTTGTTTAATTTTCTTCTTATTTTTCTTAACTTTCTACTAGTATGTTTCTTACCATGTTTCTTATTATCCATAGCTCTGATAAGTAGCCATTAACATGCGGTTATTCAACAATTTGAAAGATATTTGACTAACTCTTTGTGAAAATAATTAAGTAAAGATTATTTTTGGGGTTTTTAGAAAAGGGTAAGGTAACTTAAACATTTGAAATGGATGGGAAGTGACTAAAATTTTTAAAAAAAAGAATAGATTAAGATTTAAACTTTAAAAATAGACTATGCAAGAATTTAGTTGAATCACTTTAAAGATTATAACTTAAACCAATTTAGTCAATTAAGGCAAAAAAACTTTTACATTAATTAAAGATAAGTGAAAAGTTTTGATTAAAGATAATTGATTAAGTAAATGGGGAATAAAGAGTTGATAAAATGGAAATCATTAAAACAAAACAACACAAAGAAAATAATTCATCTTTTGAGGAATTCGACTAAGTTAATTAACAATTCTAGAGTTAGAGTTGATCAAAAACACACAATTAACATTAATAATCACAACTAAATAAATTGAGAGTAAGAGAAAAATTAAATCACAACAATTAATTTAAGTCATAATAACACTACATATGACAAGAAATTTGAGTGCAGAACTGAGGACTATCACTAATATTGAGGGATTAAGATAATCTTAGACCAACCATAGATATATAAGGAGCTAATTTGAGAACTAAATCATACCGCGAAAAAAAAAAGAAGAGTTTCGAGAAAACATTGATCAAGCTAGGTGAGCCAATTCAAATACGAATTACATAATCACAAGCTTAGCTATAAAAAATGTAAATGCAGCCACGGTACAATCAAGGTCTATCTCATAGTAGCAAACACTTCAATCTTTGCAAATTTAATATTTCTACAGCACGATTACTTTACAACGCTAGGCCTATACATATGAGAGAAAAGTAAAAAAGAGATCTAACAACAAGATAAGATAGGGTATTTGATTGTTTAATTATTATTTTTTTTTGCCAACTTGATTGACAATGAGAAAGGAACCGAGAGGGCAAGATAGCAATCCTTAGGCTTGGCCAAATTTATGCCTAAGTAGTATAGTGAAATTTTAAACCAAAGAAGCACCAAACAAAGGATACATATTGGCATCTGTTATATTCTAAGTGTTTTGATGATCCTCACAAATACAGGGACCTGGTCCTTGGCAGAGTGCTCTCGTCTAGATTCAAATGGTGTATAACTGCAAAGCTGTCACGTCAGGTGGTAGGTGAAAAGTGCAGTGTAGAGCACCAATAGGAAGAGCGGACAAGATTGTCTGTTTCAGTGGCTCACAAATGCAGGGACCTGGTCCTAGGCAGAGCTCTCCATCAAATGCATAATGGGGTACAACTGTAAAGTTTTCTTGTCAGTGGTTGGTAAGGCGCCAGCGTACTGAACCAATCAGAATGGACGAGGGTGTTTGTCTAACGGGTAATAACTCTTTATGGTTGATATTTTCAACATGAAAAACACCATATTAAATTCATTCATTCAAAGGAGGAAGTCAGCTAGCAAGCCTTTCAAGAACTCATAAAGAATATTTCAAGGGACCTTGTCCCTACAAGATTGCTTACATGAAAAGGAGACAACATAGCTATCAGAAAGGCTACCACCTCTGATGTGGTAGGTGCATAATTTTTCTAAATAGCAGGCTCTCAGCCAATAAGTGATCCTAACGAGTTTGTGTTGATTTTATATAGTCTCATCTTGAAAACACAAACTCAAGATTTGGAAAACTAAATACACAAGCTTAAAAAGACAAAGCCATCTTCCAGGAAGAACTCAAGCACAAGAACACATACATCAAGGACCTGATCAACTAAAAGAGAAAATTCTGTAACTGTTGTTGTTCTTGATTGTTTGTATTTGAGCTTAACTTATAAGATTTGTTTCACTTGTGTTAGAAAGGTTTCAAAATTGGTGTGAATCTTTGTAAGAACATAGTTAGGGATAACTTTGTGTCTTACTGTAAAAGTCTATATTAATCAGTCAGGATTAGTATAGTAGGCAATGTAGGCATTGCTTAGGCTTGTTTAAGTAATAGTTGTATTACTTAGTTTAGAGATTAGGAGGTTAATCTCTATGTGTGGTTGTAAACTAGTTTTTACTTTTGCTTTGAGAAGATTAGTGAAAACACTTTGAAAAGTCTTGTGTGACAGGTCGTGGTTGTACTCCCTTGAGCAATGAGGTTTCCACGTAAAACTCTTGTGCCTGTTTTACTTTATGCTATTTATTTTCCACACTTTTACTTCTGCACTATTATTCCGTCGAGGCACCTGGTCCTGATATCACTGGTGGGCACATACATCTCAACAATTGGTATTAGAGCTTGGGATCTCTTTCTGGTAAACACCAAGAGAGAAATTCTTGAAGGATATGACGACACCAGTGAGCGTGCAAAGAATTCAGTCTTCCACAAGATCTCCTCTTTTTTATGGTTAGTTCTATAGACATTGGAGGATTCGGATGAGAGTCTATCTCATGGTTGAGCACATTGAAGTGTGGGACGTGATATGTGAAGGTCATTATGTGCCGACCATGGAGGTTAAGGTTGGAGAGATCACAAGAGTCATTCCCAAAACTAGAAAATAATATAATGACTCTGACAAGAAACTAGTTCAGAAAAATCACAAAGCCAGGAAGTTGATGATGTGTGGCATTGGAATGAATGAATAAGATCTGATCTCATCGTGCGAATCAGCCAAAGAAATCTGGGATATGCTGAGAACTACCTATGAGGGCACTGAAGAAATAAGGAAATCTAAGCTAGATCTCTTTACTACTCAGTTTGAAGGCTTCACCATGAAAGAAGGTGAACCCATTCATAAAATGCGCACCAGATTCTCCACCACTACAGATGAGCTCATGTTCCTTCAAGAACCAGTCCCTGTTGGCAAGCAAGTCTCTAAGATACTGGAAATTCTTCCTAGATCTTGGACAAATGATTTTGTGACTGGCAATGAGAAAAGAGAACCTAATGTAATGACGTTGTATACACTATTTGAGCATCTTCAAGTTCATGAGATGCACAGAAAAGGGGAGGGTCTCATTCTTAAGGACAAAGACAAGAGGACAAATCTAATTGATGAGGCTAATCAGAAGAAAGAAAATCATGACAAGGCTACCAACTCAAGTGAAGTGTGTTGCAAGTGTGATCTACCAGGTCACTCCATTGGAAATTGTCCTATGCACAAAGCTGACCACAGGGAATTCGTCAAGACTGAAAAAGGTAAAAACAAAGAGGGGGACCAGGTCCGTGACAAGCTAAGTCGAAGAGAAGCCTTTTTCCAGGTAGTGAAGAAGGATATGGCTGCATGGGAAAATTCCTCAAGTGATTTAGATGATTCTGAGCACTCTAATGATTCTCTCATGGCAAAATCAGATGAAGAAGATGCTGATGAAAACGTAACTCTATCATACTTTAAGCAAAACTTGAATACCTTTTCTACCAGTAAATTGAGAAAGCTAGTTGTTGTACTACTTTATTAGATAAGTGAGCTAACAACTGGAATGATCTCGTGAACAATAGTCTAGATATCTCTCAAGATGGAAAAATTGCTTTAGTTGCCCAAATATCTGATATTGAAAATCAAATGGTTGTTCTAGAAGCAGAAAATCTAGAACTGAAGGAAAATATGAAAGGGGTAACTAATATAGTTTTTAAAGGAAAGAACGAGGCAAGCAGCTTGCAGCTGGAGCTTGAAAGTAAGCTACACACTGCTGAAATAAAGATGAAATTAGCTTTAGAAAGAAATCTTGAGCTGGAGAGGGACCTGGTCCGTGTAAAAGAGGAACTTGAAAAATCCATCAAATGGACCAATTCCTCTAAGATACTTACAAATCTGATTGGTCAAGGCAACAATAGTAGAAGAGGGTTGGGTTGTGAGAAGATAGATTCCTCATACAATCCTCACAGCATATCTATTTCTGATGTTGATAATTTGTTGTATGTGCATTGTGGTCGAGATGGACATCTTAAGAGAGATTGTCCTGTCTTGAAAAAATATAAAGGAAGTTCGTAAAACTATTCCAAACAAAGGAATAGACTAAAGAAGGAACTTGGTCCTGCTTATGGTCCCAAGTTGAAGAAAGCAGCCTGCCTTACTGGACAAAAGATTTTTTTATCACTCTGTTATCTGCTTACTGGAAACTCCATCTCAAATGGGTTCCCAAGGCTAACAAGTGATTTGCTATGCAAGTGAGAGGAGGTAGCATGAGTCACTATGGTTTATGAATAAGTGGATGCTCAAAGCACATGACTGTGAAAATTACAAAACTTCCTCTCTCTCAAGGCACTTCAAGGTGAAGGTGTCTCAATTGGCGATGGCAAGAAAGGGTATGTTGTTTTGGGGAAAACATGTTTTGGAAATCTATAGAACACACTATTGAGGATGTGTACTATATCAATGGTTGAAGTACAATATTTTAAGTGTTTCATAGAATTGTAATGAATGAAATAAAGTTAAGTTCTTATCAGAAAGAACGTGTGGTCACAAACTTTCTCTCTCGGGAGATGATCTTGCTAGAAAAAAGATGCAAGAACATGTATATTGTTGATCTGATTACTGCTTGTTGTGACAGTCTCACTTGCCTTAGTGCTCAAAGTAAGAATGTTGAGGTATGACATAAGAGACGTGCTCTAGTGAATGTTTCTCTACATCACAAACTTGTGTCATGAGACCTAGTCCATAGTCTGCACAAAATAAAATTTGCAGATGACAAAGGTTGTGACGCTGGTATTAAAGAGAAGCAGATCAGACCATCCTTCAGGTGGAATAAGTAGGCTTTTAATCTTCCAAAGAACTTTCGGCTGAAGTATACTCTTCCTCCAGCAAGGCTTATTGGCTATATAAAAAGGGTGGTCATGTGATTTTTAATGAGTCTGGAAGAGTTGAGAAGTTGCAAAAGAAAGATGATTCTGAGATGGAAGGGTTGCTTCAGATTTAGAGAGACGGTCTAAATAGTGAGCTTGTTGAAGAGCATCCTCGTCATGAATCCAGCAATCTCAGGGAAGCTAATGCAGATGATGAACCTGATGAGGGACCCAATCCATTAGATAGTGCTGGACAAAGATGGTGCATTTCAAATTGATAATGCGAATTCTGATGGTGAGAATGAAAAAGCTGATCAAGCTCAGTTTGAAAGAAGCAAAGTATGAAACTTGGTTCTCCAACAAGCTGATAGGTTATCAAAATTCCTTTTCAACAATGGTTTCAAAAGAGGTAAAATTGACAAAACCCCTCTTTGAAATCACAAGGAAATGAATTGTTGATTACTCAAGTACATATTGATGATGTCATCTTTGAAGAAACCTTTGAGGTGTTGTGTGAAGAGTTTGTTGCACTCATGAATGGTGAGTTTTTAATTAACCATAATGGAATAATTAAATTTCTTCTTGGAGTTGTAGATCAAGCAAACCTCTAAAGGTACCCTCGGGTGTCAAGAAAAGTACATTAAGAAGCTGCTCAAATGGCTTAACATACTTGAAGTCAAGATAATGTTAAAGAGGGGTAATGTCATAATGAAGTTCTGCACATGAAATATCAAGTGGCTGACATCAAGCAAGGATCAGTTGTATACTCTCATAGGAACTTAGCTACAGGGAAAAAGATAGCACAGCGTTCAAGGCAACTGATGTCTGATCAAAGACAGGGACCTGGTACCAATTCAGAGAAGCTGCTGAAAAGGTTTCATGTTATGGGTGCTTAGACAATTCATACTCTCATGGGAACTAACTTGAAGTTGGATATTGATGAACCTGGTTCAGAGACCCCATTCTTGTACAAAGGAATCACATTTGAGGGCTAGTAAGAGAATCTGATGACACTGGAAGAAAACAGGGACCTGGTTCTGTTCTATCCATTAGAATACTTTTTTATTTAGAGGAACATGTGATGATGATTATGTTGGGTATCGAGTTGATAGAAAGAGTACCTCAGGAGTGTTACGTTATAGACTGATCTCTCACTCATGGGGAACTAAAAGGCAAGATTCAGTTGCTCTTTCAACAACTGAGGTAGAGAATGTGGCAAGTGCAGCTTGATGTGCTCAACTCTTGTGGATCAAGTAGCATCTTAAAGCTCTTAGAAGACCTGGCTGAGACAATCAAACTGATGTTGGGAATGCTGAAACTTTCCTGAATGAATCCTGCCTGAAGCAATCAACTCTCTCATGACTATGCAAAGGGAGCAGGTATCCTTGTTTTTCAGTTATGTATGTTTTAGCAAGTTCAGTCTTATACCTTTTGTAGGTATAAACACATGGCAAAAGGGCTAAGCAAAAGGGAGGTCAGGACAGATCTAGGTAATCACATTCAAACTAAGAGAGGGACCTGATCTATTCTCGAAGGTTAGCATTCTTAACATTGCAGTTTGAATTATGCATGTGAACCGTTACAATTGCCACATGTCTTTCATTCAGGTATCTGACCGTTGTCCCATCTTTTGAAGACCAAAATGACACTTTCTTTCACATAATACACCATTTCATTTACTTTATACTCCATATTTCTTTTTAAATCCCCTTCCAAAATCAGAAAATTTTAAAACCCTCTTTTCTCCTCTCTCAAAAACACTTCAAATGGTTAAACCCTTTTGTTCTTACTGGAGAATTTTCTGATCAAGATGTTTTTAAGTGTGAAGAGGGACCAGGTCCACCAAAAAAAATGAAGAAGTGGAAAAGATGATGTTCATAAAGGGAGAAGTTGATATTTTGACAACTCAAAGTATTCTAATTAGGAGGGTGTTTGATTAAAAAAATTGAAAAAAAAATGAAATGAAATTTTCTTTTTGGTTCCTCAATTATTGATCTATTCATCTCGGAGGCCTTGAGTAAGTTTGATCTTTCCAATCTTTCTGTTATGAGAAACTCAGGCAGTGTTGGAAGTTATGACACTTGCTCTTGCTAACAGGGATACTAAAATGGTTTCCCTAAAGGCTCAACTTCTAAAACAACACTATCAAAGGGACTAGGTAAAAAAAATGGCAGCCCTGAAGGTTCAACATGAAGCCTGGGCAGCAAAACATGCTGAACATTAAAAGAAGATTCTGAAATATCATGCTAAGGGATATGATCCACTAATTCTAGTATTCAAATCTCTTGCTTCTACATTATCCCCTCTCTTCCTAAACTCCGGTGTCAGTCCGCATTTTCTATCGAAATTCAGTGGGCATCTTCGTTCTCATTCGTAATAATATATGCAATGCTTTGATTGCTGATCTTTTATTTATGAATGACAAATGTCTTGTTTCTACTGACTTGTCTCATTACTTTATGCATATTTACTCATGCTCAGTGTTGCCCAAGTGGCCATGAATTTGCTTGAACTACATTTTTGTTAACTTGGTTTACTGTTTTAACCCTTTTTTATGATGTCCAAAGGGGGAAAATTGCTAAGGTATGAGATCAATGATTTAGCTACTTGAAGAGGACAAGACCATACCGATAGGGGGAATCAATGCTAGCTACTTGAAGAAGACATGGTCATACCGATATGGGGAAGAAGTTGAACAAGTTTGTCATTATCAAAAAGGGGAAAATGATATTTTGATGTTTTGATGATTTGATAAACTTCGAGGATGATGAAACTCTAGTTACCCAAAGAGTTCTTGTTGATAGGGGGAACTGGTGAATAAGTCTGTTATCATCAAAAAAGGGGAAATGTTAGTTCGAAACTGATATTAAGTTTTGATAATTTAACAAACTTAGGGATCTAACAAGGAACCAGATCCTTGTTATTGGGATTGCTGACAGTGAAATGAATGAATAACCTCAGTGTGAGGAATATTTGTGTGTCATCACCAAAAAGGGGGGAAATGTTATATTCTAGGTGTTTTGATGATCCTCACAAATGCAGGGACCTGGTCCCTGGAAGAGTGCTCTCGTCCAGATTCAAATGGGATACAAATGTAAAGCTATCATGTCAGGTGGTAGGTGAAAAGTGCAGTGTACTGAACCAATATGAAGAGCGGATGAGATTGTCTATTTAACTAGCTCACAAATGTAAGGACAGGTCCCAGGCAGAGTTCTCTCCATCAGATGCATCATGGGGTACAACTATAAAGTTGTCCTGTCAATGGTTGGTGAGGCACCAGCGTACTAAACCAATCAGAATGGACGAGGGTGTTTGTCCAATGGGTAATAAATCTTTATGGTTGATATTTTCAACATTAAAAACACCATATTAAATTCATTCATTCGAAGGAGGAAGTCAGCTAGCAAGCCTTTCAAGAATTCATAAGGAATATTGCAAGGGACCTGGTCCCTGCAAGATTGCTTACATGAAAAGGTGACAAGACAGCTGTCAGAAAAACTGCCACCTCTGATATGGTAGGTGCACAACTTTTCTAAACAACAGGCTCTCAGCTAATGAGCGGTCTCAACGAGTTTGTGTTGATTTTATATAGTCTCCTCTCCAAAACACAAACTCAAGATTTGGCAAACTAAATACACAAGATTAAAAAGACAGAGCCATCTTCAAGGAAGAACTCAAGCACAAGAACACATACATCAAGGACCTGATCAACTGAAGGAGAGCTTTTTGTATTTGCTGTTATTCTTGATTGTTTGTATTTGAGCTTAACTTGTAGGATTCGTTTCACTTGTGTTAGAAACGTTTCAAAACTGGTGTGAATCTTTGTAACAACATAGTTAGGGGTAACTTTGTGTCTTACTGTAAAAGTCTATATTAATCAGTTAGGATTAGTATAGTGGGCAATGCAGGCATTGCTTAGGCTCGTTTAAGTAATAGTTGTATTACTTAGTTTAGAGATTAGGAGGTTAATCTCTATGTGTGGCTGTAAACTGGTTTTTACTATTGCTTTGAGAAGATTAGTGAAAACAGTTTGAAAAGTCCTGTGTGACAGGTCGTGGTTTTACTCCTTTGAGCAAGGAGGTTTCCACGTAAAACTCTTGTGCCTATTTTACTTTGTGCTATTTATTTTCCACACTTTTACTTCTGCATTGTTATTCTATCGAAGGACCTGGTCCCGAGATCAGTGGTGGGCGCATACATCTCAACAACATCAAATACATAAAATTACATGAATCAAAGCACAACTGCTAACATGAATAAATTAACCATGTCACGGATTACAACAACTCGAAGCAACTAAACTATGGTTTCAATTTAATAAGGAGACAAGTTCAACTAAAATGAAGCAGGGAGTGGGCTGAGTATTTAAGAGTAATAACGAACCAAAGGAAGATCGTGCTCATAAGAAAAGAGATCGAGCTGGACAAAGCTCATTGCCTTGGCATTGAGAGAACTGGACTAAGCAGGCATGGAAGGATGCGAAATGCAAGGATCACACCTAATTACTCTATGCTAGGTTAGTGTAATGTCGAGGCCACAATAAGTCCAAACACACAAAGAAATAGGCAAGATTACATTTGTACGATATAGAATATGCCAAATAGTATTCATATCGCAACTCTAGAAACAAATTTTATTAAGCTAACATAGAATAGATTTAAGCAAAATGAAGGCAGATTTGAGCTTAATCTCGAATGAGATGTGCCAACAATTTAACAAAGAACAACCTAACCAATCTTTAATATGGAATATTCAAATGAATCAGATACATGAATGAAAGAAAGAATTTGCATATCATAATTCTCAACAGATTGAAGACAATATAAAAGCTACATTGATAGACAGAAAGAAAATGCTAAAGAAGAATTAAGCCTGAATTCAATCCATAATAAAAAACAGACAAACTATTAACGAAAAACAATGATTGGAAAGGAGTTTTACCTTCCTTAGAGCAACGAAACTAGGACGGTGAGCTTGACCGTGAAGCCTTTTCACCACTATGAGCTTAACTCGAGCAAGCAAAGAATCAATACAAAAGAAAAACTAGCTCTCGATTTTTCATCCTTTTGATGTAAAAAAATCTCTATTTTTAGAGGGTAAAAATCTGAATTTTTGGCCAAAATCTTCCTCCTTTAACTATACCCCAAACTTAAACTACATCCTTAAAGTATCATTCTTAGCAGAAAACATCCTCCAAGTATTTAAAAGTGAACAATTTTCATCCTTCTACTTAAATTTATTAGAAAACTAACGGATCCCACAAAAATCAGGTCATCCCTTCGTAATTATTATTCTTAGATACGCCAAAAATACAATCGTAAACTTTTTCTATAATTTAGTTTAGCATTATACAAAATCTTTTAATTTAACAGTTTTTTTCATTTATTTTTCATGTAATTTGATATTAAAAATATTATTAGTTGAATTATGTTTCTTCTCAATTGAATATGTTAGAAGCGACGTTTGTTAGAGACTTCTGTGTGGGGTCCAGCTCTATTATTGACTTCAACAATTGTTGCATGCAATTGTCAATGGTTGGCAAAGTTGGCAAATTTGCAGTGGTAGCAAATGTTGAGAAACACAACAATTAAAAACTTTCGGTGGCACAACTTTGAGATATTGTGGATGGTGTTGAAATTTGCAGTTGTAAATTTCTTCTATAAAAGGAACTCATTAGCTCATTTGCAAGACACACCAATTCACAGAGAAAGAAAAATATAGAGATTTGTGAGGTATCCATAGACTATACAAGAAAATAGCCTGTGAAGATAAATAGAGTGTGAGCGATATTTTTAGTAAGGTGGAAAATCAAAAGAGTATTATTCCTTCTGAGTGTGTAGTAGTCACTTTGAGTATTGTATTCGGTACTACACAGTGTAAAATTCTTTACTATAGTGATATCAGTTGCTCCTCTTGGCCCGTGGCTTTTCCCTTATTTAGAAGGGTTTTCATGTAAAATTCTTGGTGTCATTATTTTCCTATTTTATTTCTATCATTTGACCATATATATTTTTGTGTTAGTCCGCATTTTCCCAAAAAACTGGTATCAGAGCCAAGGTTTTATCTTAGTATGCTCTGTGGTTGCAGTACAGTCTGAACTTCCACATCAGAAAATATTTACTTTGGTTTGCAATAACTTTTTTTTTTGAAAATAAAGTAAGCCAGCACAAGTAGAATGGTTACTTTGAATGGTGTTAATTATGCCATTTGGAAGGGGAAAATGGAAGATCTGTTTTATGTCAAGAATTTTTACAAACCAGTCTTTACCACGGTAAAGCTTGATACTAAAATAGATGAAGAGTGGAATCTATTGCACATACAGGTCTGTGGATCATTAGGCAATGGGTTGAAGATAATGTGTTGAACCATATTTTTGGGGAGACGCATGCCCAAATTCTATAGGAGCATCTTGAAAGTTTGTATGCTCGGAAAACTGGCAACAACAAAATATTCTTAATAAAGCAGATGTTGGGTTTAAAGTATCATGATAGTTCTCCAATGACAGACAATATGAATAATTTTCAGGGGATCATGAACTAATTATCTGTTATGGGCATCAAATTTGATGAAGAAATTTAAGACTTGCTTCTACTTGTTTCCCTATCAGACTCTTGGGAAACATTTAGAACTTCATTGTCAAATTCTGCTCCGGATGGTGTGCTATCAATGGATCCTACCAAGAGTAGTGTCTTGAACAAAGAGATGAGAAGAAAAAATCAAGGTTCTTCTTCGTCGGATGTCGTGATAACTGGCTCCAGGGGAAGAAACAAAACTCGTGGTTCTCAGAATAGAGAACAAAATAGGAGCAAGTCCAAAGGCAGACTTAAGGATATTGAGTTCTATCATTGTGGCATGAAAAATCACACAAAGAAGTTCTACAGGAAGTTGTAGAGGGAGAACAAAAAACCAAAGAGGAAACTAAAGAAGATGGCAATGAAAATTCCCGAGCCACCATAACCACCGAAGATCTTGTTACCGTCCTTGATGCGGATATGATAAATATTGCTTGTGATGAGTCAAGCTGGGTTTTGGACACTGGTGCCGCATCTCACATGACATCAAGGAAGGATTTTTTCTCTTCTTATACTCCTGGTGATTTTTGAACCTTGAGTATGGGTAATGAGACTATTTCTAGGGTGGTTGGTATTGATACAATTTCTTTGGAAACTAGTGTTAGAACTAAACTAGTTTTGAACAATGTGAAACATGCTCTTGATGTTTGTCTTCACCTAATTTCTGTTGGTGTTTTGGATGATGAAGGATATGTTAGTACCAAACGGTGATGGGAAATGGAAACTCATTAAGGGTTCCTTGGTTGTGGCACGTGGTAATAAACGTCGTGGCCTATATTGGACTACGACCTCTGCTTGTGTTGATATGGTGAACGCGCTTGAGAGCGATAAATCTTTAATGTTATGGCAGAAGAGGCTTAGCCACATCAGCAATAAAGGACTTAATGTTCTAGCCAAGAAGAAATTATTATCAAATTTCAAAAGTGCTAAATTAGAAAAGTGTGAGCACTGCTTGGCTGGTAAACAAAATAAAATTTCCTTTAAGTCCTACCCTCCTTGGAGAAAAACAGAGTTGCTTGAGTTGGTGCACTCTGATTTATGTGGTCCAATGAAGATAAGGACATTGGGTGGTGCACTCTACTTTGTAACTTTTGTTGACGACTGCTCGAGAAAACTTAGGGTCTATGTCTTGAAGACTAAAGACCAAGTGTTAGGTGTCTTCAAGAAGTTTCAGGCTTCAATTGAAAGAGAATCTGGAAAGAAACTAAAATGTATTCGTACTGATAATGGTGGTGAATATTGTGGACCATTTGACGAATACTGTAAGCATCAAGGTATTAAACACCAGAAGACTCCTCCTAAGACTCCTTAGCATAATGGTTTGGCTGAGAGGATGAACAAGACCTTGATGGAAAGAGTTAGATGTTTTCTTTCTGAAGCAAAGTTGTCGAACTCATTTTAGGGTGAGGCTTTATTGACCGATGCACATGTTATTAATCTATCTCCTAATATTGCTTTGCAAAGTGATGTACCAAATAGAATTTGGTATGGAAAATATGTTTCCTATGACCATTTGAGAGTATTTGATTGCAAAGCTATTGTACATGTGCCGAAAGATGAGAGGTCAAAGTTAGATGCCAAGACAAGGCAATGCATCTTCATTGGATATGTCCTCGATTCGTACAATTGTAGGTTTGGCTGCTAGTCTTAATTTAGAGATTGAGCAAATGGATGTGAAGACAACTTTCCTTCACGGTGACCTAGAAGAAGAGATTTATATGGAACAACCTGAGGGCTTCAAAGTAGATGGTAAAGAAAATTTTGTGTGCAAACTCAGAAAGAGTGTCTATGGCCTAAAGCAAACTCCTAGATAGTGGTACAAGAAATTTGAATCTGTTATGGGGGAGCAAGGCTATAAGAAGACTTTATTAGATCATTGTGTACTTGTACAAAAAATTTCTGACGATGATTTTATCATCCTTTTGTTGTATATGGATGATATGTTAATTGTGGGCAGTAATACTTCCAAGATTGATGAGTTGAAGAAAGAGTTGTGTAAGTGTTTTGCTATGAAAGACATGGGTCATGCCAAACAAATTTTGGGCATGAGAATTACTCGTCTCAGAGATGAAAGGAAGATTTATTTGTCACAGATGAAGTACAGTGAACGTGTACTAGAGCGCTTCAATATGAAGAATGCTAAGTCTGTTAGAACACCTCTTGCTAGGCATATGAAGTTGAGCAAGAAGATGTGTCCTACAACTAGGGAGGAAAAAGAAAGAATGGCCAAATTTCAATATTCCTCCATCGTCGAAAGTCTAATGTATGCAACGGTATGCACCAGACCTAATATTGTTCATGCAGTTGGTGTTGTCAGCAGATTTCTTGACAATCCGAGAAAAGAGCATTAGGAAGCTATGAAGTGGATACTCAGGTATCTTAGAGGAAGCTCAGATGAATGCTTGTGTTTTGGAGCATCAGATCCAATCTTGAAGGGCTATACAGATGATGACATGGCAGGTGACCTTGATAACAGAAAATCCACTACTAGATATTTGTTTCCTTTTTAAGGAGAGTTATATCATGGCAATTGAAGTTGCAGAACTGTGTTGCACTATCTACAACTGAAGCTGAGTATATTACGGCTACTGAAGCCGGTAAGGAGATGATATGGCTAAAGTGATTTCTTCAAGAGCTTGGTTTGCATCAGATGGAATATATCGTCTATTGTGATAGGCAGAGTGCAATAGACTTGAGCAACAACTCCATGTACCATGCAAAGACAAAACACATCGACGTCATATATCATTGGATTCGTGAGCAACTGGAGAGTGAATCACTTCACATTAAAAAGATTCACACAAGTGAAAATCATGCGGTTATGTTGACTAAGGTGATACCGAAAGATAAGTTCGAGTTATGCAAATAACTTATGGGTATGAGCTCTCTCTAAAGAAGATGAAGATACCTCCTTCCAGTGAATGGGACTAGATGGGGAGATTTGTGGGGTCCAGCCCCATTATTGACTTCAACAATTGATGCATTCAATTGTCAATGGTTGGCAAGGTTGACAAATTTGTAGTAGCAGCAAATGTTGAGAAACACAACAATTAAAAACTTTCGGTGGCACAAATTTGACATATTGTGGAAGGTGTTGAAATTTGCAGTTGCAAATTTCTCCTATAAAAGGAGCTCATTAGCTCATTTGCAAGACACACCAATTCACAGAGAAAGAAAAATATAGAGAGCTGTGAGGTTTCCATAGACTATATAAGAAAATAGTTTGTGAAGAAAAATAAAGTGTGAGCGATATTTTTAGTAAGGTGGAAAATCAAAAGAGTGTTATTCATTTTGAGTGTGTAGTAGTCACTTTGAGTATTGTATTCATGACTGCACGGTGTAAAATTCCTTACTATAGTGATATCAGTTGTTCCTCTTGGCCCGTGGTTTTTCCCTTATTTAGAAGGGTTTCCACGTAACATTCTTGGTGTCATTATTTTCCCATTTTATTTCTATCAGACCATATACATTTTTGTGTTAGTCCGCGTTTTCCCAACATTCCGCTTCTAATAATGTAGAATGAAACTCAAATGTGTGACATGATCAATATTTTGATCACTATCAATATCAGATTGGCCCAAAAATTTATTGATCTAAATACAGTTTGGCTTTGAAAAATATAAAGATAATGAAGCCCCAGCTTCTTTCCGTTACTAAATAAGAAAAAGAGCAGATCATGTATCCTCACACCTTTTAAATATTTTTTGTTTCAATAAGAAATGGTGTCTAAGATTTTTAATATTTTTTTCAGGAACTTCTTATAGCAGGTAATGATATTATGTAGGAAAACTTTTGTTGATAGTCATGTGAAATGCTCATGTTTTTATAGGATCCCTTAGTTTTTTTTACGATATCTAACATAAGGATGGAAATTGTTAACTTTCAAATACTTAGAGGATGTTTTTTGCCAAAAAATATATATTTTAAGGATATAGTTTAAGTTTGAGGTATAGTTTAAGGATGTTTTTGGCCAAAATCTCATGAGGGGAGGTTTGTCCAAGTCCATATAAGGAGACCAATTTCTCATTCCTCTACCAATCTGGGACTCGTAACACTCCCCCGCATGCCCAGATCTCAACTAGAGTGTGCACACTTCTAAATGGGGGCTCAACATCGGTGAACAACAAATTGGGATGGGCCTGACTTTGATACCATGAAAAGATATGACATCTGAGCATAAGCTAGCTTTATTTTTTTAATAATAAGTGACTACAGAATCAGAAATAAAAAACCTTGTTTACTCTAATCCTTCCTGGTACCTTGAACAGCTTTTGTTATTTCAATTAAAGTCGAAAACCTAAAAGATCTCATAGATTTTTTTCCAAATCAGAATAACGATGTTAGAATTAGATTAAAGAGGTAGACAAGATGAAATTTTGACAAAAAGGAATAAAGAAGAAATGACAAAATGCGATCCATAAAACAAAACAAGAACTAACGAAGCGAAGTGCATACTATGGTCAGCCTTAGTACAGTTGGATCCGACAGCAATGCAAAAACAAAGAGAGAAAGCAACACTTAACATCAAATAATACCTTCATCCTCTTCTGGGTCAAATTGTTCAAACATCCTCCCACCAACATTTATATTCATAGCAATGCTTGTAGCTCTACTACCCATAGCTATCCTGTGAAGCTAAGCTAATCATCAGCTAAAGCATTAGTTGCAGGGTCACCACCTTGGACATGGTTTTGGATAGTAGAAAATTGTGTTGAGCTTGCTTTGATTTTTATTGCAGTTATGAACAGAGTGTTGAAGTTATTCTTATTCAAAAGCATTTGATCTATGTATGTGCCCAAATACATGAAGAATTGAGGATGGTCACATTTCAAGATGGATTTATAGGCATCAAAGAGATTTTGGGCTTCTCCTATCACTCGATCGTCTAGTAGTATAGGGGACATTGAAAAAATAAGCATATCATAGCAAATATTAAAGTTGTGCATTTCGTTCCATGACAAAATTGACATCAGATAGTTACACATAGAAGATAACATGCCGCATGTTGTTGCATATGCAAGCAACGTCATAATAAGCCCACGTTTGATGATACTACACGCACCCAGCTTAACTCTGATCTTACGTGCAGCAGCACAGGTCTTTGTCCCATTTCAAGACCAACCAGTGGCGAGATTTCTCTCATACTTATAGCCATGAAATTATCATACCCATTATAGTCAACATTCTTTAAAACTGTTAGACCAACACAAGCATAAACAGCTAACATCCAATCTTGTCCAAACTCATATAAGCCTTCCAGTCGATAAAACTTTCAGCATTGATTGCGAAATTTGGAAGAATCAAATCAATAACCTGAAAATGCATATCTACAAAAGAGTCGCGAACAATGTTCAACAATGTAGGAGTTACACACACCAATAGGGATAAAGCATGAGCCACTGTCTGAGCAAGTGTATTGTCCTGTTCAAGAAGTTGCATAAAAGACTTTGTTCCTCTTCTCCAACTTCTCCGCATCCGTCCCTGACTAGTCTGCCATATAAAAGTAAGCACGAAGATACGCCCCAACATGCACAAGAGAGACTGTGTGTATGCTCTGAGGGCATCTCCAATCCTATCCTCTATTTTACTCTCCAAATATAGAGTTCTCTATTTTTTCAGACAACCAACTCTAACCCAATTTTCTATTTTACTCTCTAAAAAAGTATCTTTTTCTCTCTCCTCAATATCATATTATTATTTCTATTTCATTTTTATTTTCTTATTTCATAATATAAATCATTTCTTCTCTTTGCAAATAATCACTCTATAATCTTTATGTAATACAAAATTTCATTATTATTTTTAAAATTCATCATTTAATATAAAATTATATTTTAATCTAAATTTCTAAATAACATAAATTGCAATAAATATTACATATAATACATATTAACGAACAATTCAAAAATAAAAGTGAAATCATTGATGAAATATAATTACATCATAAATAATGTATCTGAAGACAGATGAGGCGGCATTTGTAGTCCAACTAGGATTAGTCTCTTATCTTATCTGCTAGTTTGTGTTGGTTTTTTTATTGTACTTGTGTGACGATAGGACTCTTAAGTTAGACTATATATATTCTCTCATGTACATCACATATAATATATTGAAAAGGTTCTACATGGTGTCAGAGCCCTAAGAGGTTTAAACAACCTAAAAAAAAATGCAATATTCAATTTCTACGGCAATGGCAGGCGACTCTACTTCCACTGCATCTCGAACATCATCCACTACACATAATTCTTTTGTTACTATGTTTCCTTCTCCCAACCTTGCCCATCAAATGTCTGTTAAACTTACATCCTCCATTTTATTGTTGTGGAAGACACAATTTCTCCCTATGATTAGGGGTTGTGGTCTTGATTATCATATTGAAGGTGATGAGGTAATTCCAGAACGACTTCGGGATGATAATGAACCCAACTCTGCATATAATTCTTGAGTGAGAGAAGATCAACTTGTCCTAAGTTGGATCGTTGCTTCAGTCTCTGAAGGTATATCACCTCAACTAGTTGGTGCTGAAACTGCTCGAAAAGCGTGGACTAAACTAGTGACTGCTTATGCTTCCGGTTCAAAGCCACAAATTCGTGAGTTAAAATCTCAGTTGCATAATTTACAGAGAGAGAATGCAAGTATTGAGTCATATACAACACCCAATTTCCAATGATGATTTGGTCGAATTTGTTCTTGCTGGATTAGGACCAACTTATCGTCCTTTCACAAGATCACTTGAATCACGTCAAGAGGAGATTTCTTTTGACGCTTTATATGGAATGTTGTTGAATGAAGAACGATAATTAAAATGAGATAAAATTCTTACTGTTATTGCACCCACGACACATTTTACCCAGAGTTCATTCATTCTGCACCGTGGTTGTGCGAGAGGAGGAAGAGGTAATCGAGGTCGTGGATCCTATCAGAATTAAGGATTCTCTCATAATCAAGGATTCTCTCAATCGACTCAAAATCGTGCTTCCTACCAGCCCTCTAATCGAATACCTTCAGACATGTCACCAATTGTTTGTCACAACTGTAAAGTAAAGGGCACATTGCACGAGTCTATCCCTCACAAAAAACTACTAGTGGAACCAAAATATCCAGCCGCCTTGCCTCACATTTGGTTAGCATCAAAAGCTCACCTACACAAAATTGGTTGATGGATAGTGGTACTATGCATCATCTTACCTCTAATCTTGATAATCTTGCTATTCATTCTGAATATCAAGGTCCTCAAGAAGTCACTCTAGGTAATGATTCTAAATTACCCATATCTCACATAGGTAAAAGTTTCATCAGTGCTTCAGATAAAAAATTTAAACTTGATAATATTCTACATGTTCCTACCGCTACTCAGAATTTGGTCTCTATTAGTTCTTTTGTCAAGTCTAATAATGTTTCTGTTGGTACCAACCTGTTTCCGTCGTTATAGAAATGCCAACAGGGAAATTTTGGGGCCGAAAAACTTCTTCGTAATATTTTAATTTTTCCCAACCTAGTCCAGATTTGGATCAAATCAGAGTCGTTAAGGTGTAGAGAAATCTAGTAACAATCGGGTGAATTATATATGATTTTGATTACATTAGTAATTAGATAACTCGTTAAGGAATCCGTACGACTTTACAGAATTGAATTCGGGCGAGTAGAACTCCAGGAATCAATCTTAGCGTGAAGGGTATTTTCTGAGCGTCGTGGATTAGAGGTGTGTTGTAACAAGGGGATTTTTTAATTATTAAAATAGATCACTGGTTCATGCAAGCCGCCTTGGCAGGGGTTTTTACATCTCTAGTGAGGCCGCTACAGCGGGATGAGGGCCGTTGTGGCGGGCTCTACGCGACTTAAGATCGTTAATAAACCCCTAAATGACCTTATTATGCACTTTTTGAATTTTAGAGCTAAAGAACGAACCACATGCAACTCCTACTCATTTTCCACTATTCTTGAGGCTAAAGGTAAGTGTTTCACTCCCTGAATTCATTTTTTGATCCGTAGAACGTAATAGAAAGGGTAAATATCAATGGGGGAGGGTTTTGATATAGATTCTATGGTAGAAACAGCCCAATTTTGAATACTTGGGATCGTGGGTTTGATCTAGGGTTCATTGAATTGTTAGTAATGCGTGTAATTAGTGATTATTTGTTGATTCCCGTGCTATATTGATTGTTTGTAGACCAAGAACAAGCGGAACAAATTCGGAAAGGGAAGGATCAAGTTTCTTAAGGTTTCAAGCTTGTTTAGAGGTAGGTGATGATTGTGATTTTATGTTTGTGTGATGTATGATTGTTCTTGCTTCATTATGATACTTGTATGTATATGAATGTTGCAATGTTGATCACGCTTGTTGTAAATGAGATAGATGAATGATGATTGCCATGAAATCATGACTTAAATGTATGATCTTGAAGATATACTTGTGTTTGTGATTGTGGTGTGTTGAATGGATCAGTTGCCACGTTCCAGCATAACTAACTTAGATCGGTTGCCCGTTCCAGCATAACTATAGGAACGGTTGCCACGTTCTGGCATAATTATTGGATTGAGTACCTCGTTCTGTTATGCTAACTGTTTGGGTTTGGGTTCCATGAGAGGATCAATGACGTGACTTAATTATGTATCTCGCAAAATGTGAAGTAGTTCGTAATGTTGATAATATTGTATATGTTCGATATATATGCATGTTTTTATGATGTTGTATTGACTTGGTTATGTTACACTTAGTGGGATAGCCAGTACACTGTGGTTGTGTACTGATACTGCACTTGCTCTTATTTTGTTGAGTACAGGGCATCTTCAAACGGCTACTGACAGACCCACTTAGGAGATAAGTGATTGTTGTTCGAATTCAAGGGTGAGCCAATTGTTTCGAGTTGCCATGGGTTCTCTTTCATCTATCTACACCATTTTCGGACTTACACATTTGTTCTAGTTAGTTGATTAGTTCAGTAAATTAGGGTTGCATCCCTTCTTGTTTAGACTTTTTGAACTTTAGATATTTTGGTACATTGACTTTCAGGTTCTAGGTTATTTATTCTGCATTGTTTAGTTCATTGTTAGACTTTGTTGGAGTTTATGGGAACTCCTTTTTTATCCTTTGTATTTAACTTGCTTCCGTAACTTAAATGCCTTAGTTTTGGTTTACTTTCTTGGTTCGGGCTGTAGTAGTGGTTCTACCACCGGAGTGTTAGTGTGGGTGCCAATCACGATGGTCTGGGTCGTGACAAAGTTTGTATCAGAGCCTAGGTTTGGTGATCTCGATGTACCAAAACAAGTCTAGTGGAGTCTTACAGAACGGTACTGGGACGCCTTTACTTTTCTTCAAGAGGCTATAGGACTTTAGGAAATCTCTCTATTTTCTCTTGTCTTCTTTCGTGCTATGACTTGATTCCAATTGGTATATATCGATTCAAATTGGTATCTAACCTCCTTCACTCTTCTGTCCGCAGATGGTTAATACTAGATTCAATGGTGTTAGGCCCGTAGCTCTCGTCAATGCCCCAGTTGAGAAATCTGCAGCTAAAGGTCGCGATCGAGGCAGGGGTAGAGGTTGTGGAAGAGTAGCGCCTGCTGGAAATGGAGCTCCTGTTGAGAATGCTCCTGTGAATGAGAACCCTACTATGCATCATGAAGAGATGGATTGGGAGAATGTTGATGTTGAGAATGTTGAGGAGGTTGGACAAGAGGAAGAGGGGCAGGCTGAGACTACCAATGTTCCTCCCATAGAGCCATTTTATAGCTCAATAGATCATGTCATTCTTGAAAGGGTTGGTTGGTCCTGGAGTGCTCCCTTCTGCTCAAGCTCCTACTAATCCTCATATTGCTAGCACTGTGCCCAAGGTGGGTGGGACTGGAGGTAATGATGCGTTCTTCCGTCCTTTGTTGGGTTCTATTATGACTGGAATGAGCATGAAATGTTGACTAAGTTTTTGTAGTTAAAGCCTCCTATGTTTCTTGGTTCTGAGAGTGAGGATGCTTATGAGTTCATCTTGGATTGCTATGAGAGGCTTCATAAATTGGGTATTGTTCATCAACATGGAGTTGAGTTCGTGTGCGTTCAACTTCAAGGTGAGGCTAAGCAGTGGTGGAGAGCTTATATGGAATGCAGATCTTCTACTTTACCTCCACTTACTTAGACCCAATTTCATGCTCTATTTCTAGAGAAGTATGTGCCTAGAACTTTGAGGGATCGCAAGAAGGATGAGTAGATGTCTTTGGAGCAGGGTGGTATGACCGTGGCTGCTTATGAGGACAAGTTCCATGCTTTGTCTAGATATGTTACTCCATTGGTGACTACTGAGGAGGAGAGAATCCGATTATTTATTAAGGAACTAAATTCTGAGTTGCAAGTATTATCTGTTTATATGACTTCTGTAGGGAGGAGCTCTAATGAGGTAACAGACTATGTTAAGAAAATGGAGGGGGTGAGGTGAGACAGTCAAGCTAAGGCATGGGTAAAAAGGGCCAAGAACTTCGGTAACTTTCAAGGTTCTTATTCTAAAGGGTTTGGAAGGCCAACGCTTGCAGCCAAGCCAATTCAGTCTGTTATGCCCGCCTCTGCAGGTAATTACTCGGAAACTTCATCTCATAATTTTCAGAATAGCTAGGGAGTCGTGCCTTCGATGGGCGGCAGACCATATTTTGATCGTACTTGCTACAAACTGTGGTGAACCTGGGGATATAAGGAGAGATTGTCCCCACCCACATGTGTTAGATTTAGCACATCAACAGTCTAGAGCAGTGGTACCCGCGAGGAATGGTAACAATGGTAGAGGATATCCACAAGGTGGGCGAGAAGGTAATTAGCGAGGTCGTGGACGTAGAGGAAATGGTAACGGAGGTAGGGGTAACGCACAACCAAGAAGGGAAGTGGCTCGTCAAGATGATAGGGCTTAGTGTTATGCTTTTTCGGGCAAGAATGAGGCTAGGCGTCTAACACAGTGATTACAGGTACTATTCTTGTCTATGACCGGATGGCTAATGTGTTGTTTGATCCGGGCTCTACTTATTCATATGTATCCGTGATATTTGCCTCAAAATTTGATATGAATTATGATATACTTGATGACCCTATTCATGTTTCTATCCCAGTTGGAGAGTCAGTCATAGTTACCCATGTCTATCGTGGTTGTCCTATTTTGTTTATGGGTTTCCAGACTTGAGCTGATTTGGTGATTTTAGAATGAAGGACTTTGATATAATCTTAGGCACAACTTGGTTGTCCCCCTATTATGTCGTGCTTAAATACTAAGTCTGTAACTCTAAAAATTCCAAGAAGGGAAAAATTAGAGTGGGAAAGGGTGTACAAGCCTAAGCAAACCAAGATTATATCCTCCATTAGGGCTAGTAAGCTGGTAGAGCATGGTTGTTTGGCTTATTTGGCCCATAATAGGGATGTTAAGATTAAGGCTCCATCTATTGGGTCTATTCATGTGGTGTCAGAATTTAGAGAAGTGTTTCCTAATGACTTGCCTGGTATGCCTCCAGATAGAGATATAGATTTTTGCATTGATTTATAACTTGGTACTCATCCCATTTCCATCCCTCCATATCGATTGGCTCAGCAGAAATAAGAGAACTTAAGGCTCAAATCCAAAAACTTCTTGACAAGAGATTTATTCGTCCTAGTGCTTCTCCTTGGGGTGCTCCAGTTTTGTTTGTTAAGAAGAAGGATGGTAGTATGAAAATGTGTATAGATTATCGGTAATTAAATTGAGTCACTATTCGAAACAATATCATTTGCCTCGAATAGATGATCTTTTTGACCAATTGCAAGGTGCATCAGTTTTCTCTAAGATTGATCTAAGGTCTGGCTACCATCAATTGAAAATTAGGCCTGAGGATGTGCCCAAGACGGCGTTTAGAACCCGCTATGGGCACTATTAGTTTTTGGTTATGTCTTTTGGTTTGACCAATGCACCTGTAGTTTTCATGACTTTGATGAATGGGGTGTTCAAGCCATTTCTTAATTCTTTCGTTATAGTCTTTATTGATGATATTTTGGTCTATTCGAAAAGTGAAAAAGAGCATGCCAACCATCTTCGTATTCTTTTAGGTGTTCTTCGAAAACAAAGGTTGTATGCAAAATTTTCTAAGTGTGAATTTTGGTTGAAGTCGGTTGCGTTTTTGGGGCATGTTGTTTCAAAAGAAGGGATAATGGTAGATCCTCAAAAGATTGAGGCGATTAAGAATTGGGTTCGGCCTAGCGCTATGACGAAAGTTAGGAGTTTTGTTGGGGTCAATAGCTATTATCGTCGGTTTGTGAAGAACTTTGTTTCTATTGCTACTCACTTGACTAATTTAACCCAAAAGGAGATACCATTTGAATAGACTGAAAAATGTGAGGAGAGCTTTCAAAAGCTCAAGACTCTCTTGACCACCGCACCTATCTTAGCATTACCGGTGGAAGGTAAATATTTTATTATTTATTGTGATGCTTCACATTCTGGTTTGGGTGTTGTGTTGATGTAGGATATGAACGTTATAGCTTATGTCTCATGTCAATTGAAGGTGCATGAGAGGAATTATCCAACACATTATTAGGAGTTGGCAGTGGTAGTGTTTTCTCTTAAGATATGGCAGCATTACCTCTATGGTGTTAAGTGTGAAGTGTGAAGTGTGAAGTATAAAGTGTTTACCGATCATTGTAGTTTGCAGCATGTGTTTGCTCAAAAGGATCTAAACTTGATATAACGAAGGTGGATGGAGTTACTCAAAGATTATGATATTATCATTCAATACCATTCGGGAAAGGCTAATGTAGTGGCAGACGCTTTGAGTTGAAAAGCGATGAGTATGGGTAGTTTAGCTTGCTTGAGTGTATCCAAGCAACCATTGGGTAAGAAAATTCAGACCTTAGATTCTAAGTTCATGCAGTTGGGCATCTAAGAAAGAGGTGGGGTGTTAGCTAGCATTGAAGTGAGGGCCACATTTATTGATGAGATCAATGCCAAACAATTTGAAGATGAAAATTTGGAGGAGCTTAGAAAGAAGACTGCGCAATAAGGCACAAGAGACCACTCTTGATGCGGATGGTGTGCTCAATTTTAAAGGGATAATATGTGTTCCTAGAGTGGATGACTTGATTGAGAAATTGTTGGTAGAGTCTCATGGTTCGCGATATTCTATCCATCCAGGTGTGACCAAGATGTACCAAGATTTGAAGCGAACTTATTGGTGGTCAGGAATGAAGAAGGACATAGCGGAATTTATGGCGAAATGTCAAAATTGTCAACAAGTGAAGTATGAACATCAAAGGCCTACAGGTTTGCTTCAAAGAATGTCGATTCCGGAATGGAAGTGGGAAATGATAGCCATAAATTTTTTTGTTGGTCTTCCCAAGACTTTGGGTAGTGGTTGATAGATTGACCAAGTCAGCCCATTTTATTCGAGTAATAATAGATTATAATGCTGAACAATTGGCTAAGGTATATGTGAAGGAGATAGTAAGGTTGCATGGGGTTCCCCTCTCTATCATCTCAGACCGCGATACCCAATTCACATCCAAGTTTTGGAGGAAACTGCATGATGAATTGGGGACACAACTCACTTTTAGTACAGCCTTCCATCCACAGACAGAAGGACAGTCAGAGAGGACTATTCAAGTGTTAGAAGACATGTTGAGGGCATGTGTGATTGATTTTGGAGGACATTGGGATAAATTCTTACCTTTGTGTGAATTCTTGTATAATAATAGTTATCACTCCAGCATTGATACGGCACCATTTGAGGCATTATATGGGAGGGGATGTAGATCACCCATAGGATGGTTTGAGGCTGGAGATGTGAAACCTTTGGAGGTAGATTTACTGAAAGATGCTCAAGATAAGGTGAGGAGCATTCAAGCTATGCTTTTAGCAGCCCAGAGTAAACAAAAGAAGTATGCGGATCATAAGGTAAGAGACATGGCATTTCAATCCGGTGAAAATGTTTTTCTTAAGGTATCACCCATTAAAGGGGTGATGAGATTTGGTAAGAAAGGTAAGCTAAGTCTGCGATACATTGGTCCCTTTGAGGTTCTTCAATGTGTGGGACTCCTAATCTATTGAGTGTTCATCTGGTATTTCATGTGTCCATGTTGAAGAGGTATCACGGTGACGGGGATTATATCATTAAGTGGGACTCAATTGTGTTAGACAAGGACCTCCAATATGAGGAGGAACAGATTGCAATTCTTGATCGTGATGTGCGTAAGTTGAGGACCAAGCAGATTAAATCCGTAAAGGTTCAATGGAAGCATTGTCCAACTAAGGAAGCTACTTGGGAAACCGAGAGGGACATGCGAGACAAGTATCCCCAATTGTTCATCAATTAAGGTACTACTTCATTCTTTCCTTAGCCTACTTTTCCTAAGTTTTTTCACTCGGGGAAGAGTAATGGGTAAATTGGTACCTATTGTAACGACTTGTTCCCGTCGTTATAGAAATGCCAATGGGGGAAATTTTGGGGCCGGAAAACGTTTTCGTAGTATTTCAATTTTTCCCAACCTAGTCCAGATTTGGATGAAATCGGAGTCGTTAAGGTGTAGGAAAATATGGTAACAATCGGGTGAATTATTTATGATTTTTTATTACATGAGTAGTTATATAACTCATTAAGGAATCCATACGACTTTACGGAATTGAATTCGGGTGAGTAGAACTCCCGGAATCGATCTTAGCGTGAATGGTATTTTCTGAGCATCGTGGGTTAGAGGTGTGTTGTAAAAAGGGGATTTTGGAATTATTAAAATAGCTCAGTGGTTCATGCAAGCCGCCTTGGCGGGGTTTTTCCCTCTCTGGCATGGCCGCAACAGCGGGATGAGGGCCGCTCTGGCATGACTGCAATAGCGGGATAAGGGCTGCTGTGGCGGGCTCGACAGGACTTAAGGTCAATAATAAACCCCTAAATGACCTTATTATGCAATTTTCGACTTTTAAAGCTAAAGAATGAACCCCAGGCGACTCCTACTCATTTTCCACCATTCTTGAGGCTAAAAGTAAGTGTTTCACTCCCTGAATACATTTTTTGATCCGTAGAACGTAATAGAATGGGTAAATATCGATGGGAGGAGGGGTTTTGATATAGATTATATGGTGGAAACAACCATATTTTGAATACTTGGGATCATGGGTTTGATCTAGGGTTCATAAAATTGTTAGTAATTTGGGTAATTAGTGATTGTTTGTTGATTTCCGTGTTATATTGATTGTTTGTAAACCAAAAACAAGTGGAACGAATCCGGAAAGGGAAGGATCAAGTTTCTTAGGGTTTCAAGCTTGTTTCGAGGTAGGTGATGGTTGTGATTCTATGTTTGTGTGATGTATGCTTGTTCTTACTTCATTATGCTATTTGTATGTATATGAATGTTGCAATATTGATCACGCTTGTTGTAAATGAGATAGATGAATGATGATTGCCATGAAATCATGACTTAAATGTATGATCTTGAAGATATACTTGTGTTTGTGATTGTGGTGTGTTGAATGGATCGGTTGTCACGTTCCGGCATAATTATTGGATCGGGTACTGCGTTCTGGTATGCTAACTGTTTGGGATTGGGTTCCATGAAAGAACCAATGACGTGACTTAATTGTGTATCTTGCAAAATGTGAAAATGTTCGTAATGTTGATAATATTGTATATGTTCGATAAATGCATGTGTTTTTAATGTTGTATTGACTTGCTTATGTTACACTTAGTGGGATAGCCACATAATCCTACCAGTACACTGTGGTTATTTACTGATACTGCATTTGCTCTTATTTTGTTGAGTACAGGGCATCTTCAAGCGAGTACTGACAGACCTCGCTTAGGAGATCAGTGATCATTGTTCGAATTCAAGGGTGAGCCAATTCTTCCGGGCTGCCATGGGTTCTCTTTTGTCTATGTCCACCATTTCCGAACTTAGACATTTGTTCTAGTTAGTTGATTTGTTCAGTAGATTGGGGTTGCATCCCTTCTTGTTTAGACTTGTTGAACTTTAGATGTTTTGGTACATTGACTTTCAAGTTCTAGGTTATTTCTTCTGCATTGTTTAGTTCATTGTTAGACTTTATTGGAGTTTATGGGAACTCCCTATTTCTTTCCTTAGTATTTAACTTGCTTTCGTAACTTAATTGTCTTAGTTTTGGTTTAGTTGCTTGGTTCGGGCTGTAGTAGTGGTTCTCCCACCGGAGTATTAGTGTGGGTGCCAATTACGATGGTCTGGGTCGTGACATTGTTGAATTTTTTCCTGACCATTTTTTGATTGAGGATTTGGAAACAAAGGGAATACTACACACCGGCCCGAGTATTGATGGACTCTATTCTCTTCCGGTGAAGAAATTACTCTCATCAGCTTCCTTTGTTGCTTCTCTTGGTGTTTGGCATGCTCGTCTGGCGCATGCATCCTATCCTATAGTTCGTCAAGCTTTACCGGCTATTGTTTTCACGTCTAGTAAATCATCTAGTTTATGCACTGTGTGTGCTGTTAGTAAGAGTCATACAGTCACGTTTAGCAAGTCTACTTTTAAGGCATCTAACCCTCTTGATTTAATATGTTCAGATGTCTGGGGCCCTGCTCCGGTTGTTTCTAATGATGGTTATCGATATTATGTCATATTTTTTTTATCATTTTAGTAAATACACTTGGATCTACTTTCTTCACTTCAAGTATGAAGTTCTTTCTATATATATCCAATTTTGTACTGTTGTTGAAAAGTATTTTGGACAATCTATTAAATCTTTTCAAGCTAATTGGAGAGGTGAGTTTCAAGCCTTGACACATTATTTACGTGATAATGGGATTACGCAAAAATCCTCATGTCCCTATACTCCCGAACAAAATGGTTGTGCGGAACGAAAACATAGGCACATTGTTGAAACAGGGAAAGCACTCTTGCATCATTCTAATGTCCCTTCTCATTTTTGGACTAATATTTTTGAAACAACTGTGTATACTATTAATGGACTACCTACACCTCGGCTACAACATCAATCCCCATTTTTTGTTCTATTTCAAACAGATCCTGATTACTCTTTATTACGTATCTTTGGTTGTCTTTGTTTTCCGTGGCTTCGTCCTTACGCAAAGGAAAAATTGTCACCTAGGTCTAAACCTTGTATTTTATAGGATAGAGTAAAATTCATAAGGGGTATAAATGTTTTGACGCTGATTCAGGAAATTTTTTTGTATCTCGTCATGTTATTTTTGATGAAAATGTGTTTCCATTTCCTCGCAGGATGCAAAGGTTCCCAGCTCATCGACCAATTTTATGGGTGACCCAATAACTTTACAACTACCCTTGTTGCCTTCACAACCAACACCCCATGCTTCCTCTGAGACAAATGTTATCACTTCTCTGTTACCTTCACCTAGTCCAGCTTTGCACCAACCTTCAACGGGTACAAACATACACTCACCACTACCTAGCTCCATCTCATCATCTGTGTTAATACCATCACATGATAATGATGGCCTCCCCTTTAGTGTTGACCGACCTCAAACTTCCGTACCTATTGCTCCATTTAATAATAATTCATCTTCGGCTCCACTGCCTCATGTTCCACGAATGATTACTCGTACTCAAATAGACTCATTGAAGCCTAAGCTTCAATTTCCTTGTCTGCTATTACACATTCTAGTGAGGAACCTACTTGTTATTCACAAGCTTCTAAGGAGGACCATTGACGTCGTGCGATGACTGATGAGTATAATTCTTTGATTCAGAATGGAACCTAGGAACTTGTACCTCCATCATCTTCTTAGAATGTTATTGGTTGTCGTTGGGTGTTCAAAACAAAGCTGAAATCTAACAGGTCTCTAGATCGTCACAAGGCATGCTTAGTTGCCAAATGGTATCATCAACGTCCTGGAATTGACTTTATGGACACATTTAGTCCGGTGGTGAAGCCGACAACAATCAGATTGTTATTCTCCTTAGCTGTGACTAAAGATTGGAATATCACACAACTGGACATTTCGAATGCATTCCACCATGGGTATTTAGATGAGGTTGTTTATATGTTGCAACCTCCCGGATTCGTTGATCCATCTCGTTCTGATAATGTTTGTATGCTAAAATACTCTTTTTACTGTATGAAACAAGCACCTCGTATGTGGAACAAATGCTTAACTGATGCACTTTTCTCTCTTGGCTTCTTGGGTTCCAAGACTGATAACTCTTTATTCTACATATCCACTACTACTGATAAGCTTTTTTGCTTGGTGTATGTCGATGATATATTGTTAATGGGTAATAACCCTGCTCGAATTAAGTCACTCGTTACACACAGTTTGTTTTTCGTGATCTTGGCACTCTTTCTTATTTTCTGGGCATTGCAGCAACCTGGACCAGTGAGGGATTGCTTTTGTCTCAACGTAAATATGTTGATGAGCTTCTTAATCGAGTACATATGGCTGCTTGTATTCCTGTTTTCTCACCCATGCAACCTGCGTCGAAGTTATCATCTACTTTTGGTGTTTCTTTTGATGATCCTACTTTATATCGCAGCACCATTGGGGCACTTCAGTAGCTCACCTTCACTTGACCAGATGTTGCTTATGCTGTGAACAAAGTATCCCAATTCATGAATTGTCCCCTGGATAGCTGTGAAACGTATTTTACGTTATGTTAAAGCTACTTCTTCCCATGGCATGTTCTTCAAACGTACTTCAAATGACTTGCTTCACAGATATTCTGATTCGAATTGGGGGGGAGATGTGGATGATCAAAAATCTACCACTGGTTTTGCTATATTTCTTGGGTCTTCACAGAAGCAATGAGGTGTCACTAGGTCCAGTACTGAGGCTGAGTATCGAGCATTAGCAGCAGCTACATCTGAAATTACCTGGTTGAATTCCTTCTTCTGGAGATAGGCTGCTTCACATCTACTGTTCCTATCATTTGGTGTGATAACCTTAGTGCTACCTACTTGACAGCTAATCCCATTTTCCACTCTCGTACGAAACATATGGAAATTGATTTTCACTTTGTTCGCGATAAGGTTCGTGCTAAGTCACTTTCAGTTCGATATGTGACTACTCATGATCAAGTTGTTGATGTGCTTACCATTCCCTTGTCAAAGTCTCGCTTCCTTGATTTAAAGAACAAGTTGACAGTAGTTCAGCACCCTGCTCAACTTGAGGGGAATTGAAGACAGATGAGGCAACATTTGTAGTCCAACTAGGATTAGTCTCTTATCTCCTAGTTTGTGTTGGTTTTGTTATTGTACTTATGTAACGATAGGACTCTTAAGTTAGACGATATATATTCTCTCATGTACATCACATATAATATATTGAAAAGGTTCTACAGTATCATCATAAAATTTATTTTAAATTTTACATAAGTACTCAACTTTCAAGACTATTATGTTACTCTCATAAATATTCTATTAATGTATTATGGAGTTCAAAATGAGCAATTTTTTGTCCTTATTTTTTTAGGTGTAGCTAAAAATTGTTTAAATTAATAATTTCATCTTGTATCCAATTATTGCGTGTACTAATTTACTTCCTCTATTTCAGTTTGAACTGTTGCATCAAATATTTCCATGCTCATTAAAAAGTGTAGTTTAATAATTTATCACTATCACATAAAAGTAGATTGTTTGAATTATCATGTAAATTTTGTGCATACTTCATAATGAAAAATAGTTATAATTTAAGTTACATATTTTAAAATGACAAAAAAAATTTAAAAATTAAATAAAAAAACTTGTTAATTTGGGATGGAAGTAGTATACTTATCAATTATATGTTTTAGATGTTATATTACTTAGAAAATAATTATTAATATTAGAGACTTAATTAATAATCTTATATAATATAAATAATATTAAATAACTTTAAATTACATATTTAAAGTGACAATTTTAAAAAAAATAGAAAAAATATTAATTTGAGTGGAAATAGTAA
>JAJONQ010001777.1:0-31411 GCA_036250385.1 Solanum microdontum | reverse complement strand
AAATGACAAAGGAGAACAGGTAGCTGCCAAATATGACAATTTCATGGAAATATACAATAAAATATAGTTAAAGATAAAATAATAAAAGTGAAAAAAAAATATTCAGTGTTGGAATGTATGCATCCACTAACTACAGTGGGACCAAGTCCTTTACACAGTAATGATGCACGAAATTAAATCCAGAAGGTAAATAAAAGACACATTACTTTTACGTAGAAACCTCCTTGCTCAAGGGAGTAAAACCACGACCTGTCTCACACATGATTTTTTAAACTGTTTTCACTATTCTTCTCAAGCAAAAGCGAAAAACAGTTTACTCCACAACAATGATATTAAACTCCTAATCGCACACTATGTAATGTCACCTATTATTTAAATGAGCCTAAGCAATGCTTGCATTGGCCACTACACTAATCCTTACGATTAATATAGACTTTTATATAAGACACAAAGTTACCCTTAACTATGTGCTTACAATGATTCACACAAGTTTTGAAACGTTACTTATCAAGGTGAAACGAATCCTTCAAGTTAAGCAAAAATACAAGCAATCAAAATAACAATAGGATCAGGAAGCAAATCGTCAATTTATGAGGTCCTTTGTTGTTTTTGTTGAAGCTTGAATTCTCTCTTTTTGAATGAATGAATGATATGTTGTTTGTCATGTTGAATATATCAACCATAAAGAAGTATTAACCGTTGGACAGACAACCTCGTCCATTCTGATTGCTGCAGTACACTGACGATCTCACCTACCTCTGAAGTGACAGCTTTCCAGCTGTATATCACATAGACCTGGGCGAGCACACTCTGTAGAGGACCGGGTCCCTGCATTTGTGAGGATCATCAAAACATCTGGAAACAGTAAGATTTATCATTTTCCCCCTTTTTGATGATGATAAACAAACTACCTCACATGAGTTTATTCAAAATATTAGTTCCCCCTATCAATGTTCCCCCCGTCATTTTGCTCTACTTTCACACTTCAAGTTTACAATCAGTTGCCCCTATCAATGTTCCCTGTATCAGTTGTTCCCCCTTTTGACATCATTTAAAAGAAGAGACAATAAACATATACTAGCTGCATGCAAAAATGTTAGGAACTCAGGGACATGGCCACATAGTACATGCACAGGTAAGCATAAAATAGAGAAAATAAAACACAACAAACAAGGCAAAAGAGATGATATCATTAGATCAGTTATGTTGACCACAGAGTTCAGCCAAAACAATACATTTTGCCACTCGAGTAACAATAGGGAACATAGACAGGACATGGAAAGACTTGAGAGCAGGGACAATAGACTTATTTAGGACAGAGGGGGATGTGGAGGTAAGGATCGCATCAACAAGGTCAGACGATCATTAACATCGACGTGAGCCTGGTGTAGTTGCTTATTGAAAGCCTGAACTTCCTCACTGGGTGAGGCATTTTTCTTCAACAGTTGAGCATTGTCAACTCTCAACTTTTCTACTTCCTCCTTATCCACAGAATTGGTACCAGGTCCCTTTGAGATACTGTGTTGCAATTGAGCCTTAAGTCGTGTAATCTCAACCTCCTTTGTATTCAAAGTTACAATTAGATCAGTAAACTCCCATTTGAGGGATTCTTGCAGCTTAAGAAGATTAGACACATGAGACTTACCCTTGATTTTTCCCTTAGCACATTTACATTCCAAGAGGGTTGCAGGAGAAAACATATGTTTGACAGTACCTAGTACTCCTCGCCCAAGAGATACACCAAAGTGTTCGAACACATAGTTCAACAGATACCCATACGGTATGCCATGTTTGGCATTCTTCCAAGTCATCACCCCGTGTATGTATTCGAGCATGATTGCTGGAAGGTTGATGGCCTCAAGTTCATCCAACTTCTCTATTAGGAACAGATCTGCGGTTGAGGCTACAATCCTCTTTTTACTTCTTGGCACCAAGACTTTATTGATGAACTCAAACATCAACTGATACTCTCTACTTAGGAATTTCTTAGGTAAGCCAGCACGTTTTATGTCCCCACGCTTTGTAGCCTATTGAGCAAACTCACTAGAAGGTTTGCAACCTTCAATGGACCTGATCCCTTCAGACGGAACACCCAAAATGATTCCCAGACTCTCTTCATTCAAATAGATTTTTACCTCTTTAACTGTTGTTTGGATCCCTCCTTCATCGAGAAGGTCCATCTTGTAGTAAAATTCCCTCACCTCAGGCTCATACAGATAAGGTGTTGGAGATTCAAAAAGGTGTTCCCAACTTTGCAATGATACACAATCAAACAGGGTGGACATGTCATATTCTGTGAGAATTTCTGGATCAAACACTCGCCCATTTAACACTTTTTGTTTTTCGAGCTCAGCAACACGCTCCTCTCTTGTCAACTTCCTGCCCTCAACTTACTTTTCAACGGTCATACCAGGCCCCTTATCAGATTTTGGTTTAGCATGGGCCTTTTTAACCACTTTGTTCCTTTTCACAGGTGACTTCTTCACAGACTTAGGGGACCTTTTAGCTTTGACCAGTTCATCTTCTGCCTTCTTTTTCCGTTTAGCCACTACTCTAACAATATCATCAAAATTTGTTTCACTTGACCCTATTTGATGAGGTATTGACGTAGGTTTTTCAACAGGCACAAGGCCATCCCTTCTTTGTCTCTGATTTCTCTCTATTTGGACTTCATTTGCCACCAAATTGTCTTACATTAATTTCCGAGTCTCTCCTCTAGTTACATATCTTCATTTGCCACCAAATCGTCTTCCATTAATTTTTGAGACTTTACCATTTTTCTTTTTCCATTTCTTTTTCGTTTCCTTTCAGACTCAGCAAGCTCATCCTCAAGTTTAGTCTCAGGCACGACATCAGCTGCTTCTAGATCTGAGACAGCAATAGTCGAAACATTAGCACCTCGAACCACTTTTTTATCCCAGACTAGAGGGGTTTCTTCTTCTTCCTCCTCCTCCCCCCCCTCTCTGTCAACATCAAAGGATTTTAGAGTTTGGTTGAATAATGGCTGAGTATTGTGAGGGACCAAGTCCGGTGATCTCGACTCTTGTTCCAAAAATATTGGCTGAATATCCCCTCTGAGAGAAGCCAAACTTTGTACGGCCACCAATTTATCTGCTGCTGTTAGAATGTTGGACTCAAAACCCCTGCCTTCAGGAAAATCCCCTTCGAACAGTCTCTCAGACATAACAGATGACACAAGCCTTTATTGAGACACAATTTCTAGATCTTCAGTTTGAGTCTCAAGAGTTGGTTTCACAACCGACTGGTCTTCAGAATTCTTAGTTTTTGTCTGACAGAACCAGAGTTGGAGAGCAAGGCAAAATTTCCCTAAGGTTAAGTGTTGGAGATGCCAATACTTCGGTATGGGGTGTGAGATATTGATCAGTCTCACCAACCCCACACACAAGCGTAGACGGAGATCCTTCAGAGGGAGGAACTAAGAAATTGAATGAACTGGGATTTTCAATTTCTTGGGAGAGAGGGAGTTGAGAAGAAGAAGAAGACATTTTCTCAAGAAACGAAAAGAGGACGGTTAGATGAACAATGAGAGAATTTGAAGGAAAGTTGGAAGAATTTATGATGTTTGAATTCTCTCAAAAGGGTATATTTAACAAGGTATCGGGTCCCTGAATAGTGTGACACTTGGTTCTTAAAGTGAAACCGCGTTTCCCGTTAAAAATAAGGCGGTGTTCTCTCTACGCAGGTAGAACCCTACTCGGAAGACCTTGGTAGTACGAGTAGGATATGTAATACGTCCATAAGGACGACGTCGCACCAGACGTCCTGCTTTAACTTAATTTCTAGTTAGATGAACACTGCTCTGCTGCATGACGGAGTGATCTTTCCCTCTTATGAAAGTCGGTATCACACTTTCGAAAGAGAGTCTCAGGATTTGGCCCGAACTGTTCGGCAGATTCCCACGCGTTACGCACCCGTTCGCCACTTTGTTCTCAACTCTTCTCACCTCCTGGGCGAGACAAGCTACCTTTAGCTCCTAGAGGTATGTATATGACACGGTAAATGGAAAGATGACACGTGGCAGTGATCGTTGACAAAAAACTATGTAGCAAAAAGTGATACCAACCTTTAGGGGACCAAGTTCCTCTCTATAGACAACCATGCATGTTATGGTTAGATCTTTCCTTTAGCCAACATGCCATGAGTGTGTACCTACAGTAAGGTATGAGATGAGAGTTCACCAACATTAAACAATACAACAAGTATAAATACCTGCTTTCCCTAGCATAGTCAAATGAGAGGTTTCATGCCAACTTGTTGTGGAATCAGGTGATCTTGTGCATCCTCAGCTTCAATCTATTCTTGATGAAGCTCTCCCTACTCAATGCCTTGGTAAATATATCAGCCACTTGATTTTCTGTCTTGCAGCATCTCATCACTACATTGTTCTTCTCAACATTATCCCTTAGAAAGTGATGCCTCACATCTATATGTTTGGTCCTCTTATGCTGGACAAAATTCTCAGTGATGTTCATTGCATTTGTATCATCGCATATGAGAGGAATAGTGTTTGTGAGAACCCCAAAATCTTCGAGTTGCTGCTTGATCCACAAAATCTGAGCACAACATGATGCAACAACCACATATTTCGCTTCTACAATTGATAAGTCCACCGAATTTTGCTTCTTGGTACCCCATGAAATTAGTGATGACCCTATGAAATGTGCCATGCATGAAGTGCTTTTTTCGATCAACAAGAAAATCTGCATAATCAAAATCAACATATTCAATTAAATAAAAAGAGTCGCCAGAAGGATAAAAGAGGACCATGTCATGTGTTCCCTTCAAGCTTCTCAGCGTATTCGCTTGGTTGGCTTTAAGTGTGATTCCTTTGGAGCTGCTTGGAACCTGGCACACATCCCTACACTGAAGACTATGTTTGGCCTGCTGGTAGTGAGATAGAGAAGAGATCCAATGATTCCCCTGTACATGGTTTGATTGACATCAATCCCTTCTTCATCAATATCAAGTTTGACATTTGTGCTCATGGGAGTGTCAAGAACTTTGGCCTCAAGCATGTTAAATTTCTTAAGTAATTCTCTTATGTACTTCTCTTGGCATATTGATGTACCCTAAGGGGACTGTTTGATTTGCAACCCCAAGAAGAATGTAAGCTCCCCCATCATGCTCATTTCAAATTCGCTACTCATCAAGGCTGCAAACTCTTTGCATAGTGAATCTGAAGTAGCTCCAAAAATAATATCATCTACATATACATGAACAATCAAAAGTTCCTTACTTCTGGACTTTAAGAACAAGGTGTTATCAATTTTACCTCTCTTAAAACCATTTGCCAGAAGAAATTTTGACAAGTGTTCATACCAAGTTCTAGGAGCTTGTTTTAGACCATACAAGGCTTTATCTAGTTTTAGCACATGGTTTGGCAGATCGGCATCTTCAAAACCTGGAGGTTGCTTTACATACGCCTTTTCTTTCAGATACCCATTCAGGAAGGCACTTTTAACGTCCATTTGAAACAGCTTGAACTCCATGTAGGCAGCAAAGGCTATTAAGACTTCGATGGCTTCCATTCTGGCTACAGGTGCAAAGGTCTCATCATAATCAATCCCTTCTTCTTGATTATACCCCTGTACCACTAGTCTTGACTTTTTTCTGGTGATGATTCCACGCTCATCAAGCTTGTTTCTGAAAACCCATCTAGTCCCAATAATGGTTATGTTGAGAGGTCTAGGGACCAGGTGCCACACTTTGCACCTTTCAAACTGATGAAGTTCTTCCTGTATTGATATTACCCAGTCAGTATCTTTTAGGGCCTCTTTGATATTCCTGGGTTCAATAGTGGATATGAAAGCCGAAAACGCAACTAGATTTCTTGTTTTGGATCTAGTTTATATTCCAGAATCAAGTGGAGAAACAAGATTGTTCCTGAGTATGAAAAGATTGATGCTTCCATCCGGTCTTCCTTGTTATCTCCTCCTCAAGATCAGCAACAAATTTATCTTCTTTGGGCTCTTTCTTCTGAGAGTCTCCCTTCTTAGCTACACTAGAGGGACCAGGTTCTTCTGTAGGTTTTACACTGTTTTCTTCATTTGAAATTTGTTCAACTGCAGGATTTTTGATTGTCTTATGTTGTTGCCCCTCCATCAGTTTCTCCTGTTCAATGTCTTCACTACGTTTGGCATTGCTCAGATCATCAGCTTCATCAAAACCCATATGTACACTTTCTTCAACACACATAGTTCTTTTGTTGAAAATTATGTATGCCTTATTGGTTGAGGAATAACCAACGAACACCCCTTCATCACTCCTGGCATCAAACTTGCCAAGGTCATCCTTTCCATTGTTCAATACAAAGTACGTTCAACCAAAAACCTTCAGGTGACTCAGTGATGGTTTTCTTTCATTCAGCAACTCATAGGGGATCTTCTTAATCACTGACCTGATGAGGCATCTGTTTGTAACATAACAGACTATGTTGACTGTTTCTGCATAGAAGTTTATTACAAGTCCTGAGTCAATCAGCATGGTCCTAGAAATGTTCACCAGGGTTCTATTCTTTCTTTCTACAACCCCATTTTGCTGAGGAGTTTTGGGAGCGGAAAAGTTATGATGAATCCCATTGTCAGCACATAATTCTTCGACTTGGGCATTTTCAAACTCTGTACCATGATCAGATTTGATACTTATGATCTTGCAGTTTATTTTCAGTTGGATTGCCTTGAAAAAAGTAATCAACATGCCATATGTTTCATCCTTGGTCTGCAAGAACATGTTCCAGGTGAATCTTGAGAAGTCATCAACGATTACTAGAATGTATCCCTTACCCCCTTTGCTCTGGATTCTAATAGGTCCACACAGATCTATATGGAAAAGTTCTAGTGGTCTGGTTGTGTTGATAACCCTTTTTGACTTGAACGATGATCTCGTTTGCTTCCCTTTTGCATAGGCATCACATACCTTGTTGTTAGAAAACTTCAGCTTAGGCAGTCCATGGACTAGGTCCCCTGCAACAAGCTTGTTCAGCAAGGATAAGCTCACATGCCCCAGTCGTCTATGCCATAGATTTGCATTGTCAGTCTGAGCACTTAGACATATGAGACTATCCCCTTTTATTGAGTCAAGATCTGCAACATACATATTTTTTACTCTTTTGGCAGACATAACAACTTTGTTTGTTACACAGTTAGTAACTATGCACCTGTCAAACAAAAAATTAACTTCATTTCCCTTATCACAGATTTGAGATACACTTAGCAAATTATATTTCAAACCATTCACATAGTGAACATTGTCTATGGAATGTTCTGCGGATCTTCCAATTTTTCCAATTCCAAGAATGAATCCCTTTTTCCCATCACCAAACGACACACCACCGCCTTGGTGTGCTTCCAAAGAGAGAAGGTTTTGAGTGTCTCCAGTCATATGCTTCGAGCTGCCACTGTCCATGTACCAGCATTGACTGCTTCCTCTCTTCTGCACAAGAATCATTTATTAGACTTAGGAACCCACTTGAGATGGAATTCCAAAAAAACATTTGAAAGGTTTAAAGAGAAACCTTCATATCCATGGGGGTAAAGTATTCTTGCTAAAATGGTAGCTGGGACTAGGTACCTTTTTATTTTCTACATTTCTTTTTCTTGACTTGATAAAGTTCTCTTGGCTTTCTTTTACTCTTTTTAGAGACTCACAATTTTTCTTCAGATGACCATTTCTTCCACAATGGATACACAGAAGATTGTTAGAGACAGAGACATATTTACTGTGAGGATTGTAATGAGGTTCTATCTATCTACAACCTAAGCCATTTTTGTTGTTGAACTTCTGATTAGCTAAGTTTGAAAGGATCTTAGACGAATCAGTCCATTTCAGGGAATGGTTGAGCTCTTCTTTGATCCTACTTAAGTCCTTCATTAGTTGAGAATTCTTTTCAAGAGAAACAACCAATTTAGACTCAAATGCCTTCAAATTTTCTTCTAATTCAACCTCAAAACTACAAAGTTTTCGTTTCCCACCTTTAGAGGTACTAGGTCTCTCGTTGAGCTGCAGACTCTCAGTTTTTAGAATACTTATCCTAACACTCGTTTCAGACATTTGAGAGTTAAGAAATACGTTTTCATCCTCACACAAACTTAGTTTTTCACTTAACATCATATGATTAGTGGTTAATTCATCTACTAAGTCAATTAGCACAACAATAAGTTTTCTCAATCACGTAATGGATAAAGTGTCTAGGTCACTTTTGAGATCGAAAAGGGTTAGCTCATCCTGGTTCTCTTCGTCGTCCGATTTTGCCATCAGCGAGAAAATGGAGTTGAACACGATTTCATAATCTTTGACAACCATCATCGAGACATCTTCATGACTGTCTTCTTCTTCCTCAAATTCACTGGAGATGTTTCCCTAAACTGCAAAGGCTTCTTAACGACTTGATCAACATGAGCCTTTCTTTTGGCATAGTATGGGACCCGGTCCCCTTCTCTAAGGTTTGAAATCCTAAGTTTCCTGCTTCTGGCTTTGACAGTCCCTCATGAAATGTCCAGGTTTCCCATAGTTGTGGCAAAGATCATTTGAATTTGCTACTCTGCTGGTAGACCCTTTCTTTTGGAACCTCCATGTTTTTTTATTATCTTCTGGAACCTTCTGGTTAAGTATGCCATCTCATTCTCCTCTTCTGACCCATCATTTAGAGACATCTTCACTGCTACTAATTTCTCCTTATTTCCTTCCTTCACAGTTGACCCCTGTTGCCTGTTCAACTAGTAGGTTTGTAGGTTTCTAATAAGATCATCCATGGTGAGTACCTACAGATCTCTTGCTTCAGTGATAGCATTCACTTTGCTCTCCCATGACTTGGGAAGCACCTTGAGAAATTTTTAAACTTGTTTGCTTGGGTGGATAGGCTCACCAAGACATCTTAGTTTGTTGGTAACAGAACTGAACCTTGTGTGCATTTCATGGATGGGTTCACCTTCCTTCATAATGAATTTCTCATATTAAGTCGTTAGCATATCCACATTGGACTCCTTTACTTAGGTCAATCCTTCATGAGCTGTTTTGAGACAGTCTCATATTTCTTTAGCAGTTTTGCAGGTGGAAATCCTGTTGTACTCATTTGGACTAATTCCACACACTAGTTCCTTCTTTGCTTTTTAGTTCTTCTCTATCTTTTTCCTGTCAGCTTCATTGTATTCCCTTCTGGTTTTGGGAATCACTTTGGTGAGTTCTCTTTCCACTACATCTTTGGTGGGGATGTATGGTCCGTCAAGAATCACATCCCGCAACTCAGTATCTTCAGCATTGATGTAGTCAAGTATGCGTGTCTTTCACCATCCGTAAAATTGTCCGTTGAATCAAGGTGGTCTAGTGGGGGACTGACCTTCTTCCAGGCTTGGTGGAGCAGCCATTCATTCAAGATCTTTTCTTTTTTTGGTGTTAACCAAATAGAAAAGTCAAGCTCTGATACCACTTGTTGAAATATATGCGTCCACTAACTACAATGGGACCGGGTCCTTTAAACAGTAATGATGCACGAAATTAAATGCAGAAGGTAAATAAGAGACACAATAATTTTACGTGGAAACCTCCTTGCTCAAGGGAGTAAAACCACGACCTGTCAAACGAGATTTTTCAAACTGCTTTCACTATTCTTCTCAAGCAAAAGCAAAACACAGTTTACAGCACAACAATGAAATTAACCTCCTAATCTCACACTAAGTAATATTACCTATTACTTAAACGAGCCTAAGCAATGTCTGTATTACCCACTACACTAATCCTCATGATTAATATAGACTTTTACAGTAAGACACAAAGTTACCCTTAACTATGTGCTTACAATGATTCACAAAAGTTTTGAAACATTTCTTATCAAGGTGAAACGAATCCTACAAGTTAAGCACAAATACAAGCAATCAAAATAACAACATGTTAAGGAAGAAAATCGTCAATCTATGAGGTCCTTTGTTGTTTTTGTTGAAGCTTGAATTTTCTATTTTTGAATGAATGAATGATATGTTGTTTGTCATGTTGAATATATCAACCGTAAAGAAGTATTAACCGTTGGACAAACAACCTTGTCCATTCTGATTGGTGTGGTACACTGACGATCTCACCAACCTCTGATGCGACAACTTTCCAGCTGTATAGAACATAGACCTGGACGAGCACACTCTAGACCAGGTCCTTACATTTGTGAGGATCATCAAAACATCTAGAAATAGTAAGACTTATCATTCAGCCTCAGACGCGGATATCTCACCCCTGGCTTTTCTCTATTCTCTTTCCTTTCTCATTTTCACCCAATTTCAGCCTCTATTGCTTCTTTTTATGTTTCTCTGTTTCAGTCTCTCCCTCTCTACTAGACCATGTATTTAGTAATCTCAAATTGCATCAATTTTTAGTTATTTTTTTGGTTTGATTTTCATTGTTATGGAGGCTGAGGCACTCACATAAATAAACTATGAGCTTTTGAATGTAAATCGGTTTAATTTTGATTGAATATTTTGATTTTTGTTTAGTATCTTTGATTTATCTTAATAATTTTTAAATTAATTATACATGAATTACTTATATTGAAGTGGTAGTTTCTCATTTACATAATTAATACCTGCATTGCTAATTTAGTAATCGAGGTTATACAAAATTGGAGCTAGAAAAGGAATAAGTTTAATTTGGAAAAGTACTCTCTAAGGCTAATGTATTGACTAAAATTTATTTTGTATCGTACACGAAAGGAACTTTATTTGTATGTGTGCATTTGATAAAAAGAAATAAGGTACTCTATTTCATTACATACGTGTATTAGGTTGAATAAGACCCAATTTCTCTTGAAACCTTGAATATGCCAATAGAGTCAATGAATATTAGATACATTCATTTACAAAGTTTTTACCACCTCACGAGAGCTAGCCTAAATGTAAAATGTAAACATACTAATCTTGTTGAAGGTGAAAACATAAAAGAAAATCAATGAGTGTATAGGGATTTTCGTTGATTTATCACTTTGACAATGTTCACTTGTTCAAACAAACTTTAATTTATTTACCAATCTAGACAACACAAAGCATCATTAAATACTAAGGATGACATAGAACTGACTTAATAATATAATAACTCCATAATCTTTTATTTTATAATCTAAAACCACATATAAATGAATAACTGAAGACAAACAACAAGTGACTTAATAAAAAGACAAGAATTGACCATAATAAAAGACTTGATCGCTAGTAAAGTCTTCTCCCAACATGACTTCAATTTCAAGAACTCCAATTATGAACTCCATGATAACTCTGAGTTTAAGATTCCTCATCCTCTTCTGGCTCAGGAGCAACATTTAAATCAAACTTTTAATGCTCGATCACAATAGCCCTTTGTGTTTCTTTTTTAATTTTCTCTACTCGCAACTTCAATGCCAGCTTCTGCTCCTCCATGTGTTCATTTGGAGGTATTTCTGAGCTAGGGTGCATAATCTTATGTGTTAGTATACGTTTTTTTTGTTTCTCGTTACATGCTTTGTATTTCTTTATGGAGATTTTTCAATGTCTCAAAAGTCATTTGATTTCCCCTCAGCATAATCACGTTGGTGATCCACTAGTTTCACTTTGAAAAACTTATCAATTATTTCATCTATGCTTGTGGAACCATAGGTACATGGTTTTCCACCGGGTGAAAAGAGCATAACGCCGACATCTGTTCAAATTCGAGTTGCAAACTTAGTTGCATCCTGGAACAAAGTTTTTTTCCTTTTTCAGTAACTCATAGCACGTGCTCTCTCAGACTCAATCAATTTTATTTCAATCTTTTTCTTGCCTTTTTTGGTCTCATTTTCCATTTCAAAAGAAAATAATATAAAGAAGAAATTCAGATGTTTTTGTTGAATAATGTTGAGCAATTCTAAGAATAACACTTGTGTATTTATAGTAGATGCCTGAGTGTATTTTTCACGAGTATTGTAATGTTTTCTTGTTATGAGTTTATCTATCACGTGTATTGTCATGTTTATTTAATGCTTTCATATTGTGATTCTATCTTTCACGTGTATTGTCACGTTTAATTAATGCATTTATATTATGAGTCTATTATCACTTTTACTTAGTGTTTTCATAGTATGACATTCTATTACAAGATTATCTTGTAACTAGACAAAAATTATGAAGTTGCAAGGTAATAATTCCGAATTGAATTTAAAAACATATATAAAAAAATAAAGAATGCTTACATTTATAACGGAATTTGAATGATGGGACAGTTAAAGCAATGCTAGAGCTAACTCTTTGTGATATATAGGTCATAAGTTCAAGCCGTGAAAGCAACAATTAATGATAGTGTCAATTGTCCATCACAAACTAAATCATTGCCAAGATTCTACTAATACAAGATGTTTTATGAAATGGACTACCGTAACACCTCAAGTTGGAATGGAGTTTAGGTTGAAAAGTTTAGAAATGTTATAAGAATATGGTGTTACGGATTAACCTATGGGTGGTATAGCTTTCGCAGAGTGTATGATGGGTCATAGATGGCATCCGTTGGAGGGTTCTACACTTAGTGAATTGGATGGATTTGTGATCTACGAGCATGACCTATGAGTCATGATATTCTCTATGGGTTGTAGAGTGTATTCATGATTGGTGTTTGGACTTTGGGGATTTTTGGGTAACTTTATGACTACGGGTATGGCCATGGTTAATAGACTAGACGACGAGTAATATAGTGGACTTGCAGGATTTGATAAGATCTTCAAGCTCCTGTTGTTGATCTACGGTTTGACAGGACGGGCCGTAGTGTACCCTGCGAACCATACACTCCTAAATGTAGGTATGTCTGACAGTTATATCTGAAGGGTACTTGGGTCTTTTCCTATTTACTGTCTATACTATATCGTCTTGACCTTAATTCTACGACCTACTTTTCAATTCCTAGAAATACCCAAACCCTCTCATTCTCCCAAATCCCCATTTTCCATCTAAATTTATCTTCTCCAATTTTCTCTCAAGCTCAAAGAAAAAAAGTTAGGGTTCCAAACTTCAAGTCTCCCCCTCTCTCTTACTTTGCTAGACTTTGATTATTAAAGTATGTGGGAATTCACCAATAGATCCCATTCATCCATTGGGTCTCAAAATAATCTCAAGTCTTAAATTCAATTTCACCTAATTTTATTAAGGTTTCATAAAATATTTGTGGATCTCATTTAATTTGATTAAATTTTTTAATTTGAATCTTCTTATGCATGTTTTGATTAAATCACGTGATTTCCAATTGATTTCATATAAACCCATAATTTTTACTTGATTATGATGATGTCGTTACGAAGGTTACTTATGAATTTATGCAGTATGATTTATGAAAGTTATGCATATTTTATGAAAATGATGGTTATGAACTAAGGATGCTGATGAGATGGGAATTGATGAATTATAAAATGTTTTCTCACATATTATGAAATCATGGTTGTGAAAGGTGTTCTCACACATGTATGAATTATGATTATTAAGAGCTACTCTATAATGACTTTTGATTGGTTTGGAAGTTTAATTGTGTTTTTCCAAGTATGATAATGTGAATATGATTATGACTGATTTCGATGGGATTTTACTTAGCACCGAGAATACATTGAGATGTAGGCTCTGCCATTAGTAAAGGTCGGGTCTCTAAAAGAAATCTTCTTGTCCCAAACTACGTGCCCCCGTAAGATTCTCTTAAATGACCTAGATAGTGGATCCACAAATTGCATATGAATGTGTGTTATGGAGACTATATTGGCAAGTAGAATCCACTTTTCATGTGAGGGTTACATCGGATTTTATGTTACAGTTCACATGGTTTTAGTGTCGGCTAACAGTAATATCCCACAGTACAAACTATGTTACCTTTAAAGGTTTTATGAAAGTTTCATTATGTTTTAATAATGCATTGACTTTGTTTATTGCTTACGATTCTTTAAAGGTTTTTACTCATATATTAGCTTGATCATGCATATCATATTTAAATCCTCATATGATCATGTTTATGTCTTCTAATGTATTTCCCCATACTTAGTACATTGCATGTACTAATGCATACTTGTGCCTATATTGTTTTATAATATAGGGTCCGGCGTATCTCCTTCCGCTCGTGGCTAGCTCAGATTGTTACTCTATTGCTTGGGAATAATGAGTCATCATACTTCGAGGGCGAGACCATTAATACTTTTATTTCTTTTCGTTGAGACTTTGTACATGGTGTATGAGCTACGTCCCAATCACTCCTATGTTGGTTTAGTTTGGCTTGTCAAGATAAAGTTTGTTATTTTGCACTTATGTTTAGACCTCTTTTATGATATGAGACTTTCTACTTAAGTGTTCCTTTTTTATTTTCTATTTTGTTGAATGTATGTCAAGTGGTTTGTATAGGGCTTCTTAGGGTCCTATACGACATGTCATGTCTAGGGTATACTTTGGGTCGTGACAAACTTGGTATTCAGAGCACAAGGTTTAGAGAAGGTCCTAGGATATCTGACAAACCTCGTCAAGTAGAGTCTTGATCATAAGTGTGAAATGTGCCTCTTTTATGACTAGTAGGCTACAAGGCGTTTAAAAATATTCACTTATTTCACTACTCTAAAGTCCTGCCATAGTATTCATCTCTAAAAAGGTCCTTCTCCTAACTTTATTCCAGTGTTTTTCAGGATAAGGCTCCCCAAAGAGCTTATGTAATAAGGAACGTAGGTGATCCTTTTGATGAACAAGTGAGTCATGCTGTTTTTCGAGCCACTTTCCAAGTCTTGGCTCAAGCTATGACGGCCCAAGCTAATAGAAAAACCGCTACTCTTGTGAACCCAAATATGGGTATGATGACAACAAGGATAGGGGACTTCACTAGGATGAATCCTCTGAAGTTTCATGGGTCGAAAATTGATGAGGATCCTCAAGAGTTCATTGATGAGGTGCATAAAATAGTGGAGAATATGGGAGTGTCACTAGTGGAAATGGTGGAATTGACCGCTGATAAACTTAAGGGTGTTGCTCAAGTTTGGTTCAACCAATGGATGTGAGAGAATTTATAAAGATGGCCCTCTTTATGTTTCTCATAAAGTCATTATGTTGATCTTATAGAGCTTGATATGTTAAATATTGATGCTATTCTTGGGATGTATTGGCTTCATTCATTTTATGATTCCATAGATTGTAGGACCCGATTGGTAACATTCCAGGTTCCGAACGAATCTATCATGTCACATGAAGGGGGAAATTGTGCTCTTAAGGGTCAAATTATATCTTTCCTAAAATCTAGGAAAATGATTACTAAGGGTTGCATTCATTATGTTGTTCGGGTTAGGGATACAAATTTTGAAACCCCTGTCTTTGAGTCTATTTTGATTGTAAATGAGTTTCCTAATGATCCTTTTGGTATTCCTTTCTAAAGTAAAATAGACTTCAGTATTGGCCTCCTCACAAATACAAAACCTATATCTATTCCTCTTTACCGAATGGCCCCGATAGAAATTAAAGAATTAAAGGATTAGTAGAAAGTCTTATAGGATAAGAAATTCATTAGACCGAATACCTCTCCATAGGGTGCTCCAATTTTGTTTGTTTGAAAGAAGGATGGTTCTTTACGAATGTGCATTGACTATTGACAATTGAATAAGGTTACCATAAAGAATAAATATCATATTCCAAGGATTGATGACTTGTTTGATAAACTCTAAGGTGTGAGTTTCTACTCCAAGATTGACCTTTGGTCGGGTTATCACCAATTGAGGGTGAAGGAAAATATCACCCCGAAGAAGGCTTTTCGAACACGGTATGGTGATTATTACTTTTTGGTAATATCTTTTTGGTTTGACTAATGCCCTGACAACATTTATGAATTTGATGAATAGGGTCTTTAAGCAATATCTTTACATGTTCGTGATTTTGTTTATTGATGATATTTTGATTACTCATCTCATAGGGAAGATGAACATGTTGAGCATTTGAAGATTATGTTGTAATTTTCAAGGATCGTGAATTGTATGCTAAGTTTAGAAAATGTGGGTTTTTGTTGAGTTTTGTTGCTTTCCTTGGTCATATTGTCTCCGGTGAAGGTATTCAAGTTGATCTTAAGAAAACGCTAAATAATAAGCCTAAGGGCAAAGCTGTCAGTCCACTGCAACCAAAATAACTAACTAAAAAGTTAGTTACTAACCACCTATCCAGAAAGTAGTTAGTTGATTAATCCCTTCACTAATCTCTGCATTATATATATTGTACTTGTACTGTAATTATACTACTCTCAATAAGAAATCATCTCTCTCTTCTTTATCATCTTTTCTTATTGTTTCATCTTGTTTAATAGAGTTCTTGTATTTCTCATTCATGGAAGCCTCAACTGAAGGCTAAGTATTCAATTATAACATGACAATCAACACGATAAACTCTTATCTAGAACTCGAGTCTCTGTACATATGGGATATCCAGAACTTCAAAAAGGATATATTTTATATGACTTAACTGATTGTGTGTTCTTTGTAAACAGGGATATGTTGTTCAATGAGAAGATATTCCCATTTCTTAATAGGGATTCCCCTACTAAGCATATGTTTGTGGATACCACCTTAACAGTTGAAGAATCAAATAGTTGGCTCACTCCACAAATATGTACTTAGCATGTAATCCCTGAGACTTCTACTATTCCTGATCAACATCAGCATATACAAGTGCAGACACAACCATCTATAGACATGCTATAACCAGAATCTGAGCAACTTTCTAGTAATCCTCTAGAACCTGTAGAGGTTGTGCAACCTCAAAAAAGAAAATCAAGAAGGGGAAGTCAGCCACCATTATGGATGAAGGACTTTGTGTCCTTGAATATCCTTCGGGACACACCTTATGGCCTGAACAATTGTCTATGCTATGATGGATTTTCAGATGAATATCAAGCATGTATAACAACTATGTCTACTATCACAGTGACAAAAACCTACTCAGAAGTTGATAAGGATCCAAGGTGGGTAGGAGCAATGAAGTCTGAGATAGAAGCATTAAACAACAACCACATATAAAGCAACCTACTGATGTATACACAGACAGCAAAGCAGCAATCCAAATTGCAACTAATCCAGTCTACCATGAAAGGACAAAGCACATAAAAATAGACTGTCACTTTATCAGGATTTTTTTTTGCTATCTCTACCAAATATATTCCTATAACTAATTAACCAAACTAGACAAAGCACATAGAAATAGACTGTGCAATTTCATTGGGCTTTGATCAAGCTCATTTATTCTATGTTGTTTATGGTGCTCATGCTCAAGTGCATGCTTTGTAGAAACACTATTCATAGCCTTTTTATAACTGGTCTCACATTGTTTAACCAATAAGAAAACTAATATATGAGATGTTTTTTACCAATTAACTAACCTGTTGTTCTTACCAAATCTAAACAGGATAGGTATTTTACCCCCTGCACTATTTAATGCTACTAAATGGTACATGGGGTAAAAGGTCCTCCATAAAGTTTGGTATCGTAACAACAATTTCAGCCAAAGTTGAAGTATTTTTCAGATCTCTTTACCTAATATATTTCATCTTTTCTTACATTATTTCTCTTGTACCTCTCTTCTTCACAACACAGAGTAAGACCATCACTATTTATAGGTAAGGAATTTTTCCTTTCAATACTAGAAAGATAATGAGGTAGTAAATTGGGTAAATGACACTACAACAAAATCAAGTTTTAGTGGCGATAAATAGACTAATTAATAAAGAGTACTAAAGTCTTTACCAGCATTAGTTAGTGCAATTAGATCCAATATTACTAAAGGCTTTAGGGACATATACAAAGAGTGCTAATTGCTGCTAAAAATACATATTTAACGGCAATTGATCTATTGCCGTTAATTAATTGCCGCTAAAAATAATTTTTGATGTAGTGTGAATGGCTTATAGGTTGCAAAAGTTAGAAGACATAAATATAGAATAATGAGTGAAATGAAAGGTTGATGGTTACAAGAGTTGCACCAAAATAATGACCACATTTTTGTCAATTTATACCACTAACATATGCACTTAATATTTTTATTTTTATATTAAATGCATAAACACCAACATGTTGCAGATTTTCAGTCATGTTAGCCTGAATTTTTCAGGTATGCGTGCACTTTTGATGCAATAGTTGTTAATACTTGTTTTTCGCGATGACATGTAATATTTGTCAATAGTGTCGTAATAAAATAGTTGATATCAAGTAATTAAACATGAATTGAACTTGAAATAGCACAAAATTGTATCATATGAAAAGTATATTATTACCCTATTTTAGAAACGGGAGTTGGGATGTACTAACACTGCTACATGTAGTTGTACAAAATGTAACAGAAGTTGTATTTTTTAGGGATAACTTGGTAATTTAATTTTTTTTCAAAAAATATTGCTTCAATGACAACTCATGTGTTACAGATGTAACAACAACCTTTATCGTATATTTTTCTTCTTCCACATAGTTCTGGAGTGTTGCAAATTGTTGAACCTTTTCCATTATCATAGTAATTTTTTTGTCATTCTCTCTATTTTCGCCACCTTGTCATTCCTATCTTCGATATCTTATAGATCCAACGGATTTGTTCTTATTGTTGTTTTAGTTCTGTAATACTTTAAACCAAAAAAAAAGTTCTGTAAAACCAAATTTGGTGAAGGCTATTGTGAAATTTATTGAGCCTTTGACTTTTTTTTAAATTGATTTTTCACATGCATTCATCGACTTGCATTGAGAAAAATTTGATGAGAATAGAGAAAGGCTATGTCAAAAAAAAATTCCAAAAGGTTGGTAATTTACTTATATTTTGTCAATTATATTTTTTAAGAAAAATAATTGGCTTGGCCACATAGGACATTTTATTTATTTATTCAAAAAAGAAACAAAACGCTTTGTCACACCCCAAACTCGAGGGGAACAACTGGCTCCTAATCCCAAAACTCAGGCCTGAGCTGATCCTGCTGAACCATTTGCTACTAGAGCATGGCAGCCACACGCAATCAAGAAAACAAACAAGTATATCTCGGCTTAAAACTAAGCCATCGGCCGGCAAGGCCCCAGGCAACTGATCTATAAAAGAAACAGCTACTCCAAGGATATCATATAAATAAATAGCAACTAGCACAAAAGTCTTGATTGGGCCATCGAGGCCACCATGATATCTATACCAAAACTGAAAGAAGGTATATATCAAGAAAATACATCAAACAACTCACAAGCTTCAACAAACCAACAAACTAGGCCAGTATGGCCATAACATAGCTATACACCCTACACACTAGTCTGCAAGCCTCTAAGAGTAGTAAAGATTGGCAGGACAGGGCCCCAGCCTACCCATAAAGATATATACAACAAAAGGTAACAAACCTCCCAACTCTGGCAACTCTGGAGAAAAGGGGATAGCCAATCAGATAGAAGTCAATTCTGCTACTGAGAAGGTCTACTGAATCGTCTGTCGGGACCTGCATGCATGAATGCAGCGCCCCCAAGGCTATGGGGCGTCAGTACAAAATAATGTACAGAGTATGAAAGGCTATAAACTAAGTGAGCAAGAATCATACTATACCAAAAACAATCACGTAAGGAAATTAAAATTTTAGATGAGCATGCTAACCCGCTACTGAATCTAAAAAATACAAAAATGATCAAACATAAACCTAACCAAGCCCCATAAGCTCGGCAGGTACAAACAACATACCACCTACCTAGGCCCACATAAGCCCAGAAGATGCCAAATCAATCTACATACCCTTATAGGTAGCCCCTTGTCTTTGTAAGAAGTCACATAGCCCTTTTTGACAATGATATAGCCCCGTAGGCAGCACATAGCCCTCTTAGACAACATCATAGCTCTGTGGGCTGCACATAGCCCTCTTTTGCATCAACTTAGCCCTTTTTGGTATCAAAATAGCCCCGTAGGCAACACATAACACTCTTTGGCATCAATATAGCCTCGTGGGCAACACATAACCCTCTTTGGAAATAGCATAGTCCTATTGGACAATATCATAGCCCCCATAGGCAGTTCATAGCTCAACAACTAACCACAACATCCCCAAGGGCGACAACAAACAATTGAATAGGCTTAAGGCGAGCAATTTAGCTATAAACAATATATATGAATAATCTCCAAGTCGTTCCTAACTTAGGGTCGTTCTTAACAGATTATGAGTCCCTAAAATGAGTGTTTATAACCACTCAATCAGCCAACCACTCACAATTACATCAACAATATCACCAACATTAACTACCTCTAAGGAAACATGTCGAACGAAGGGAATAACCTTAACATACATTTTCAATGAATAATCGAAAAACTATAATTCCTTCACGAAAGTTGTTCCTTATGTCCTAAGCTTCACAAACACTATATAAAGACAGCTCGTACACACCTATAAACAGTTCATAATTAATCTTAAATTGGCAGATTTTCCATATTGCCCCAACTTGTCGAAACATCTGTAGAAATTCATAAAAACAATTATAAAAGAGTCCCGAGATGATTACCTTAGTTAACCAAGTTTAAACCTTGAAGAAACATCGATAACTACAAATTTATATCTTCAAAAACCAGCTCCAAACGCAGCTAATAGAAGGGGAAAATGATTGCCACGTGTAGAGATAACGTTTCTAGGCACGGGGGTAACGTTTAATGGTAGAAATCATCAAAAACTAACTTTCATCATGCAATAACTCTATAGGAACCCTCTCTTAAGCTTTCTCTCTGGTTTGGAAGTGAAAATAAATGTTTTCATGGCTTAAAACGTTGAAAAAGCCGACATACCACATTTTTTACCCGACCCAGATTCTGCCCCGACAGTCCGTAGTAAAACCCTCATAACTTTTTACTACAATGTCGGTTGGATACGGGATTTTGTGCATTGCAAACTAGACTCGTAGGCCTTCGATTTAATGGGTGATAGGCCTTCAAACTCTTTATATATTGGGAGAAAACATCCAAGATATTTTACCCAAATTTCAGAGAAATCTTTAAAAAGGAACTTACAATAATTTTCACAAACTTTTATTTTACCACTTACCTAACTTCAAAACTTGAGATACAATCCTTGAACACTTAAAATATGACATACCACATCATTATTAATTTATTACCCACCCTCCTTGTCTTTCCATGAAGATACGAGTTAACTTAGACGTTTTGAAAAGTCGGGGTCTTATATCCTTCCCCGCTTAGAAACATTCGTCCTCGAATGAAAAAAATCTGAGTCACGCGGTTAATTCCTTAGGAGTTTAAAAAATTTAGGCAGAATATCCTTTGTAAATGTGTCTATCCAGGAACATGTAACGCCGAAATTCTAACCTGGGTGTCTCACATAATGACATAAATATCTAAGAACTATAGCTCCACAATAACAGTGCAAGCAAATATACAACGACAACAAAAATAATAATAAGCAACAACATAAAAAAAATCATATTGGTATCTAACCTCACTGCACTAATATAAACTGACATGCCATTACCCTGGGGTATGAAACAAGTGAGGATATTTGGACCTCATGTCATCCTCAGCTTCCAGGTCATCTCTTCTCTATTCTTGTTTCTCCACAATACTTCAACCGAAGCCACCTCTTTGGTCCTCAATTTACTAACATGTCGATCTAATATGGCAATTGGAGTTTCCTCGCAAGACAACTCCTCTGTGATATGAACATCCTCAACCGGGACAACCTGAGAAGAGTCTCATACGCACTTTCGTAGCATCGATACATGGAAAACTAGATGAACAGATTTTATCCCCAAAGGCAATTCTAACTCATAAGCTACCCGTCCTACCCTTCGAAGGATCCGGTATGGCCCAATGAATCTTGGACTAAGCTTGCCGTTTTTGCCAAATCTCATAACACCCTTCATAGGTGAGACTTTTAAGAATACCCAGTCATCGACACAAAACTCTAAGTCCCTTCGTCGCACATCTGAGAATGACTTCTGTTGGCTTTGAGCTGTTAGAAACCTCTCCCGAATGAGCTTAACCTGATCCACTTTCTGATGTACTAAGTCGGGTCCAATCAACCCTGAATCACCAACCTCGAACCATCCGATGGGGGACCTACATTTTCACCCATACAAAGCCTCATAAGGTGCCATCCCGATGTTGGAATGATAACTATTATTGTATGCGAACTCAATAAGAGGTAAGTGATCATCCCAACTTCCCTTGAAGTCTAGCGCGCACGCCGTAGCATATCCTCGAGTGTCAAAATTGTGCGCTCAGCCTGGCCATCTGTCTGAGGCTGAAAGGCTATACTAAGATTAACTTGTGTCCCCAGTCATTTCTGGAAGGACTTCCAGAAGTTGGCGGTAAATTGTGCTCCTCTATCAGAGATAATAGTACTGGGACACTGTGTAGCCTAACAATCTCTCTAATATAGAGCCCTGCATAGTCTTCAGCCGTAAAAGTACCCCTGACTGGTAAGAAGTGGACTGATTTTGTTAGTCTATCAACAATTACCCAAATAGAGTCAAACTTGCGACGCGATCAAGATAACCCTGTAATAAAAAAAATATTAATTGCTTCCCACTTCCACAAAGGAATGGATATCTCTTGAACTAGCCCAGTGGGCTTTTGGTGCTCAACTTTCACCTATTGGTAGTTAGGACACTGTACCACAAACTTAGCAACGTCCTTCTTTATCCTGTGCCACCAATAGATCTCCTTAATATCATGGTACATCTTCGTCGAACCAGGGTGAATAGAATAATGAGAATGATGTGCCTCTTCCATAATCCGATGTAGAAGCCCTGCAACATTTGGAACACACAATCGATTGTTATATCTAAGAACTCCATCTTTTGCTATATCAAATGCTAAAGACTGTTGATCTTGAGCCTTGGCTCTGAGCTTCTCTAAGCTAGGATCCTCTTGTTGCCGTGATTTTACTGCTACAACTAGAGATGATACAGTTGTGTCCTGAATTGTTACCCGACTATCTTCTGCCTCTAACAATCTGACTCCTAAGCTATCTAACTGATGAATCTCTCGCGCTAGCTGATGCTTCGCAACACCTAAATAGGATAAACTACCCATAGATCTTCGATTGAGGGCATCAACTACCATATTCACCTTTTCTGGATGATATTAAATATTCATGTCGTAGTCTTTCGGTAACTTAAGTCATCGACGTTGTCGCAAATTTAACTCCTTCTGTCTAAAGATATATTGAAGGCTTTTATGATCTGTGAAGATGTCAACATGAAAGTCATACAAGTAATGTCCCCAAATCTTTAACGCGTGCACAACTACAACCAACTCTAAATAGTGGGTCGGATAGTTCTTCTCATGATTTCTCAATTGTCTTGAAGCATATGCGATAACCTTACCATGTTGCATTAGAACACATCCCAACCCAACATCAGAAGCATCACAATACACCACATAGCCTTCTGAACCCTCTGGCAATGCTAGAACTAGTGTTGATGTCAACATGTCCTTCAGCTCCTAGAAACTATGGTCGCAAGCCTCAGTCCACTAGAACTTAGCTGTTTTTTTAGTCAGCTTCGTTAATGGGGCTGAAAGTGAAGTAAACCCCTTTACAAACCTTTTGCAGTACCCAGCTAACCCTAAGAAACTACAAACCTCATTCGGAGTCATGGGTCTGGGCCAAGTCTTTACGGCATCAATCTTTTGTGTATCAACTACAATGCCTGCATCTGATACAGTATGGCCTAAGAAAGCTACAGAGTCCAACCAAAACTCACACTTAGACAACTTTGCATAAAGATCTCGATCTCAAAGAACCTGAAGGACTGGTTGCAGATGATTTGCATGCTCAGTTTTTGAACGTGAATACACCAAAATATCATCAATAAATACAATCACAAACAAGTCTAGATACGGCCTGAATATACTATTTTTCATGTCCATGAATATTGTTGGAGCATTAGTTAATCCAAAGACATTACCAAGAACTCAAAGTGTCCATATCTGGTTCTAAAAGTTGTCTTTGGAACATCTTTCTCCCGAACTCGTATCTGGTGGTACCCTGATCTTAAATCAATCTTTGAGAAGCACTTAGCACCTTGTAACTGATCAAACAAGTCATCAATCCTCGGAATGGGGTAGTTATTCTTTATAGTCGCCTTATTCAGCTGTCAGTAATCAATACACATTCTTAGTGAGCCATCTTTCTTCTTGTCGAATAACACTGGCGCACCCCATGGTGAAGCACTAGGCCTAATAAAGCCTTTATCCAGCAAGTCTTTCAGCTGATCCTTCAACTTCTTTAGCTCGACAGAAGCCATTTTATAAGGAGGGATAGATATGGGTTGTGTACCTGGTAGCATATCGATAGCAAAATCAATTTCCAGTTCTGGAGGGATATGAGGGAGCTCATCTGGAAATATATCTAGAAACTCATTAACTATCGGAATAGACTGAAGAGTCGGTGGTTCTGCATCTATATCATGAACGTGAACAAGATGATAAATACAACCCCTAGTAATCATCTTCCTCGCCTTAAGATAGGAAATAAACCTACCTTTCGGCGTTGCTGTATTGCCTTTCCATTCCCGAACTTCCTCTTCTGGAAAGTGGAATCTAACATTTTTTGTCCGGCACTCAACATTAGCATAACAAGACGCTAACCAGTCCATACCCATAATGACGTCGAAATCGATCATCTCTAACTCTACGAGATCGACAGAGGTCTGACGGTCGATAATTTCTACCTTGCAACCTCGATAGACTCTGCTGGCAACAATAGACTCACCAACTGGTGTATATACAATAAAGGGTCGATCTAATGACTTTGCTACTATACATAACTTCGCAATAAATGGCGTAACATAAGACAGAGTATATCCAGGATCTACCAAAGCATAAACACAATGGGAGCAAACAATCAATGTACCTATCACAACATTTGGTGATGACTCTGAGTCCTATCGGCTGGCTAGTGAATATGTATAGTTTTGTCCACTACCAGAACTAGATGCTCCCTCTTTGCCTCCGCCTCTACCTCTACCTGCTGAAGTTTGGGGTCCACGCACGGTAGACTGTGCTGATGAGGAGGAACCTACTAATGACCTGGTCGACTGACCTATACCACCCTGACCTATGGTCGGGCAGTTTCTCCACCCATGCCCCATGTCCACAAGAGTAACAACCTGTGGAACCTTGTCTATACCTCCTGAAATGCATCATACTGCAAGTAGCGCAAAGCAACAGGGCTGTCCTAGCTTGGCCTGAACCCCTCTGTTATTGTGAGCCTGATGCTTGTGAACCCTCACCTAGGCCTGACTATCCCTGACAATCAAATCTACTACCCTGGAACTGCTGTGGAGGAGGTCTAGGTGGCCTAATAGAATATCGGGGTCTGGGACCACCCTGAAAATCTCCATGTGAACCAGCGGGCCTAGCCCTCTTCTGTCTCTCTCTCTCGACCCTCTCACTCATATACTGTAAATGTCGGCGATCCTCTATGCCTTGTGCAAAGCCTGAATTAGCGAGATATCCATATTATCATTTAGTGCAGCGGTAGAACAAGCGTCGATATAGTCTGAGTCGAGCCCTCCCACAAATCTATGCACCATATCATGCATCGTATCAACAAATGCTGGTGCATATCTAGCCAATGAATCAAATCTCAACCTATACTCTCGGACACTCATGCTGCCCTGTCGAAAGTTCAGAAACTGGTCCACCCGGTCATCCCTAATCTCTCGAGGCAAATAGTGATCTATAAAAGTTTTTGTAAAGCTATCCCAAGTGGGTAGATATTCATCTTTTTCCCTAGATCTCTCCCAACTCTCGTACCATAATACTGCAACATCGCGCAATCGAAATGTTTCTAACTCAACTGACTCAGTCGCTGAGGCATGCATGACTCTAAAGATCCTATGAAGCTGATCAACAAAATGTTGAGGGTCATCTCTACGATCTGTCCTTGTAAACTGTGGAGGATTCAAGGAAAGAAATTCACGAATTCTCAAACTTTCGGGCCCTTCAGAAGGTTCGGCAACATCTAGAGCAACTGGCTAGCGCTGTGCAGCTACTAAATGTGCTAACATACATACTGCACTCCTGAAATCCTGATAAGATGGAATATGAGGAACTAGAGGTGATAGTGTTGGTGGAGTCGGAAGTCCTGTAGCCCTCGGAGTCTTCTAAAGCGGTGGAGAAGCTATAGGGGGCTGCGAAGATGTCTACCCCTAGGTATCACAATGGGCTACCTCCACATGTGGTACTTTGTCGATACCCTCGCCTGCAGCTGTATGTAGCCCCTGGCTAGTTGTGGTCTGTCTGGCTCAACTCGAGAGGCGCAACTGGCTCCTAATCCCAAAACTCAGGCCCGAGTTGACCCTGCTAAACCATTTGCTACTAGCGCATGGCAGCCACACGAAATCAAGAAAACAAACAAATATATCTCGGCTTAAAACTAAGCCCTCGGCCAGCAATGCCCCTACCAACTGATCCATAAAAGAAACAGCTACTCGCAGGAGATCATATAAATAAATAGCCAACTAGCACAGAAGTCCTGATTGGGCCGTCGAGGCCACCATGATATCTATACCAAAACTGAAAGCAGGTATATATCAAGACAATACATCAAACAACTCACAAGCTTCAGCAAACCAACAAACTAGGCCAGTATTGCCATAACGTAGCTATACACCCTACACACTAGTCTGCAAGCCTCTAAGAGTAGTAAAGATTGGAGAGACAGGGCCCCAGCCTACCTATAAAGATATATACAACAAAAGGTAACAAACCTCCCAACTCTGGTAGCTCTGGAGGAAAGGGGCTAGCCAATCAGATAGAAGTCAATCCTGCTATTGAGGAGGTCTACTGGGTCGTCTGTCGGGACCTGCATGCATGAATGCAGCGCCCCCAAGGCAATGGGGCGTTAGTACACAATAATGTACAGAGTATGAAAGTCTATAGACTAAGTGAGCAAGTATCATAATATACCAAAAACAGTCACGTAAGGAAATCAAAATTTTAGATAAGCATCCTAACCCCCTACTGAATCCAAAAAATACAAAAATTATCAAACATCAACCTAACCAAGCCCCCATAAGCTCAGTAGGTACAAATAACGTACCACCTACCTAGGCCCCCATAAGCCCAGAAGGTGCCAAATAACGTACCACCTACCTAGGCCCCCATAAGCCCAGAAGGTGCCAAATCAATCTACATACCCCTATTGGTAGCCCCTTGTCTTTGTAAGAAGTCACATAGCCCTTTTTTGGCAACGATATAACCCCGTAGGTATCACATAGCCCTCTTAGGAAACATCATAGTTCTGTGGGCTGCACATAGCCCTCTTTTGCATCAACATAGACATGTAGGTAACATATAGCCCTCTTTGGTGTCAAAATAGCCCCGTAGGCAACACATAACACTCTTTGGCATCAATATAGCCCCGTGGGAAACACATAGCCCTATTTGGAAATAACATAGTCCTATTAGACAACATCGTAGCCCTCATAGGCAGTTCATAGCTCAACAACTAACCACAATAGCCTCAAGAGCGACAATAAACAATTGAATAGGCTAAAGGCAAGTAATTTAGCTATAAACAATATACATGAATGATCTCCAAGTCGTTCCTAACTTAGGGTCATTCTTAACAGATTATGAGTCCCTAAAATGAGGGTTTATAAACACTCAATTAGCGAACCACTCACAATTACATCTACAAGATCACCAACATTAACTACCTCTAATGAAACATATCGAACGAAGGGAATAGCCTTAACATACCTTTCCAATGAATGCTCGAAAGATCGTAGTTCCTTCACGAAAGTTGTTCCTTATGTCCTAAGCTTCACAAACACTATGTATGCATAGCTGGTACGCACCTATAAACAGTTCATAATTAATCTTAAATCGGTAGATTTTCCATATTGCCCCAACTTGTCGAAACGTCCGTAGAAATTCATAAAAACAATCATAAAACAGTCCCGAGATTATTACCTTAGTTAACCAAGTTTAAACCTGAATAAACACCAATAACTACAAATTTATATCTTCAAAAACCAGCTCCAAACGCAGCTAATAGAAGGGGAAAACGATTGCCACGTGTAGAGATCACGTTTCTAGGCACGGGGGCAACGTTTAATGGTAGAAATCGTCAAAAACTAACCTTTATCATGCAATAACTCCATGGGAACCCTCTCTTAAGCTTTCTCTCTGGTTTGGAGGTGAAAATAAATATTTTCATGGCTTAAAACGTTGAGCAAGCCGACATACCACATTTTTTACCTGATCCGGATCTGACCCGGATTCTGCCCCAGCAGTCCGTAGTAAAACTCTTATAACTTTTTACTCCGATATCGGTTGGATACGGGGTTTTGTGCATTGTAAACTAGACTCGTAGGCCTTCAATTTAATGGGTGATAGGCCTTCTAACTCTTTATATATTGGGATAAAACATCCAAGACATTTGACCCAAATTTCAGAGAAATCTTTAAAAAGGAACTTACGATAACTTTTGCCAACTTTTATTTTGCCACTTACCTAACTTCAAAACTTGAGATACAACTCTTGAACACTTAAAATATGACATACCACATCATTCTTAATTTATTACCCACCCTCCTTGTCTTTCCACGAAGATACTAGTTAATTTATACATTTTGAAAAGTCGGGGTGTTACATTGGCCCAAATTGGCTGCCCAATTTAACAATAAACTGAAAATAATAGACAGAGAAATTTGGAGAACATTTGGTTCAGAAGCTATCAAATTAGGAAACCTTTGGTCTTCTCCATTCTCTACTTTAGTTATGGTATCAGCAACCATGGCAAACGGTAAGTATCTGCGCTTGGTTTTTCATCTTCTGCTTTACATTCCTCTTTTAGATCTAAACTCCATATCTGAGAAATGGTGTGGGTAATTATCCCCAAATATTTTTCAATTTGAGTTCCATTTTTTGTACTTGTGACTCCAATGCTTCTTATGAGATATCTGAAGTGCCGAATTCTAGAAGTTGTTCTAAGCTAACATGATTCTGATGACCACGATATAAATCAGTAAAATATCTTTCAGATTGCTTTTTGTTAATTCTAGGTAAAAGGTAGAAGTACCCCCTAAACTATGACCGAAATCTCAGAGATACACCTTAACTAAAATAAGGTCCTATTATCCCCAGAACCCATTTTTTTGTAATTTTGTGCACCTTTTTGGCTTATGTGGCATCCAAATGTCTCTCATGCGCGCGCCTCAATTGTGTAGAGTCACGGAGTGTGCTGCGTAAGACAAAAGGTGTACAAAATTACAAAAAAAATAAGTTCAGAGGGTAATAGAACCTTAGTTTAATTAAGGTATGTCTCTGAGATTTCGGTCATTGTCTAGGGAATATTTGTGTCTTATTCCTTAATTCTAAGAAATTGAAAAAATTTCGACATAAAAAATCTATATCTATCTCTATCTCTATCTTGTTGTGCTTCTTGTGTTGCAAAAGTCGTGTGACTGTTGTGTAGAACGTTCTCCTTTAAAAATATGTCATTTTTCCTCTACCACATATTTAGGTTATCTCTCTTCTTATTTATCTATTTTATCTAATATTAACTACATGAGCAAGTAAATTGTTCTAATTTGACCATTTAACTGAAATGAGAAACAATTGACGACCTTGCATTAGAAAGCAATGAGATTGATGAAAATTGTGGATCCCTTCTGTCTATCGAATATAATTCTATACATGTTGCTTCAGCTATAGCAAATACGTATTACATACATGTCTTTATTTCTCACCCCCGTCTTTCCTCTGTTCATTTTGCTTTCTCATTGTCACCCTATTTCAGTCTCTATTGCTTCTTCTTATGTTTCTCTGTTTCATATTCTCCCTCTCTACTAGATCATGTATTTAGTAATCTCAAATTGCATCAATTTTTTTGTTTGATTTTCACCATTATGCAGGAACGAGGCACTTAGATAAATCAACTCTAAGGTTCTGATTGAAAATTTGATTTGATTTTAATCGAATATTTTGATTTTCGTTAAGTAACTTTGATTCATCTTAGGGATAAGGCACAAGTACCTCCTTAGACTATGATCGAAATTTCAGAGACACACTTTAACTAAAATAAGGTCCTACTACCCCTCCGAACTTATTTTTTTGTAATTTTGTACACATTTTTGTCTTACGTGGCACACTTCGTGACTCCACGAATTGAGGTGCATGAGAGATATTTGGATGTCACGTAAGCCAAAAAGGTGCAAAAAATTACAAAAAAAATGAGTTCAAGGGGGTAATAGGACCTTAGTTTAATTAAGGTGTATTTATGGGATTTCGATCATAGTCTAGGGGGGTACTTGTGCATTTTCCCTTCATCTTAATAATATTTCAAATAATTATACATCAATAATTTATTTTGAAGGGGTAGTTTCACATTTAAATAATTAATACTTGCACTGCTAATTTAGTAATCGAGGTTATACAAAATTGGAGCTATAAAAGGAATAAGTTGAATTTAGAAAAGTACTATCTAAGGCTAATGTAACTAAGTAAATATTATTTTGTATTGTACACGAAAGGAACTTCATTTGTACATGTGCTCGTGATTAAAACAAATAAGGTACTCTATTTCAATACATATATGTATGTGGTTGAATAAGATTCAATTTCTCTTGAAATCATGAATATGCCAATAACGTCAATGTTAGATACATTCAAATTACAGAGATTTCACCATCTCATGGGGAGCTAGCGTAGATGTAAAATGTAAATGTACTTATCTTTCTGAAGATGAAATCATAAAAGAAAATCAATGAGTTTATTAAAGACTAAGGATAACATACAACTGACTTAATAACATAAGAACTCCATAATATTTTTTGTAATCTAAAACCTCATACAAATGAATAACTGAAGACTAACAACAAATGACTTAATAAAAAGACAAGAATTGACCATAATAGAAAACTCGATCGTTGGTAAAGTCTTCTCCAAGCACGACTTCAGTTTCAAGAACTCCAATTATCAACTCCATGATAACTCTGAGTTTAAGATCCCTCCTCCTCGTCTGGCTCATGTGCAACATTTAAATCAAATTTCAGATGCTTGATCGACGGAGATATTTTTTCATTGGCTAATTTCTGTCTTTTAAAATGGGGAGGCCTCGATAATCGATGGAGAGATTTTTTTTCATAGGCCAATTGTAACATACAATATATCTGAACTTAAAGTAAATTTTCGTCTTTTAAAATGGGGAGGCCTCGAAAATCGAACGAGAGATTTTTTCATGGGTAACTTACATAAATATACTATATTAAATTTTTTTTTACCATTTATAGCAATAACATTTTTTTTCACTTGATCACTTATAATACATTTTTAATACATATTACAAAGAACAATTTATTATTCACATATAATACAAGTTTTATTGATGGATAATACATTTTCACACATTTTAATACACTTGTAATATAACGTGTCAATTTCTTACCAAACAAACATAA
>JAJONQ010001776.1:0-32233 GCA_036250385.1 Solanum microdontum | reverse complement strand
CAAACCGTACAAGGGCTCTGCCAGTTATTTTAAGAGGTTTTGGGTCTTTCCCTAATCGTTTTAAGAAAAATTGATGTCGTTTTTCCTTCTACCCTAAGCCCTATATAAATGTTTAAACCCCAAATTACCCACTTCCAATTCATCCTCCTAAATTCCCTAAAACTCATCCAAGTCATCCTCTCAAATTCTCTCAATGCTAAGGAAAAAGAAGAAGAGTTAGGGTTTCATTCAAGTTTCCAATCCTCCATTCTTCTTGGGCTTTTTGGCATCAAGGTACGTGGGTATTCATATCACGCCCCGAGCCTACACCCTAGACGTGGCCGGCACTCGAGAACCATTGCTCTTCTCTCAGCGGAAGACTTACTCAACATTAGATAAACTCAAATATAACGTTTTAACTCAAAACTCTCAAATACTTAATTTAGAACATTTAAAAATATTCAAACTGGCAACAAGGTCAACTCAAGTCTAGAACATTAACATTAGAAAATGAAATAAACTTCCCAACTGCTACTGTCTATGAAGCCTCTAATACTATGAGGGATGTCGGGACAAGACCCCTAATCATCTGAACAAAACTGAAATAATAAATAAGGGATCCCCTGAAAGCAAGGAGGCTCACCAAACAACTCTGGAACTGCAAGTGGTATAAACGAAGCATCTGTTGATGACCACGATCTCTTGTATCTACATCATGAAACGATGCAGGACAAATGACATCAGTACATTGAATATACGAGCATGTAAGGGGAATACTGAACATAACATGAAATCTTGAAATTGGAAAGAAGGAAACCTACTCACCTCGACTCTACTCAACTCATAGATACTCAACTCAATGCAGTATAAAACAACAATAAAAGTGCACTTTATATAAAGTATTTAAAACAGTAGATAACAAATCAATGTATTTAAAATATAATACTCCCTTCGATTCACAAGAAATGACCTCCTTTCCTTTTTAGTCAGTTTAAAAAAGAATGACCTTTCCTTTTTTGGTAACATTTTAATTTCAGCTTTCCACGTGGCATGTTTAAAGCCATAAGATTGAAGGGCAATTTAGTACATTTGACATAACTTTAATTTAGGACCACAAGATTCAAAAGTCTTCTTTATTTTCTAAAACTTTGTTCCAACTCAAACCAGGTCACTTTTTGTGAAACGGAGGGAGTATTAACTCAGTTTGCATCTAAAGATACAAAATAACTCTGTTTGGGAGATTCTCTAACCGACAACCACCACTATGAGCTATGTGATGATACATCGTCTCGCCCATGCTCCCAGAACTATCCTATACATTTCTGGGGTATAGAACTCCTCAACTAAGTAGATCCACTAAGCTATGCTTAAAAAGCAATAAGAAATCATCTAAAAAGTATCTACCCACGTTGGCTACATGGTTTATGAAGACTTTGAGTTATCTGAACTCGTCCCCATATCGGTACTCAATACTACTCCAAAATATAACTTAGCTCATATGTTTAAAAACATTTCCTCATTCTCAACTTTGAGATTACTCAAAAGATTTCTCTTAAAAGAGATAGTACTCAAAACTCCTCATGAACTCCTTTAAAAATCGGTGTTTTTCCTCATTTTAAATGTAAAAACATTTACTCTTGGGAATACTTAATTCTCATATATTCATTTTGAAAAATGAAACTCAACTCTCCTCATCCTCAAACTCAAGTACTCAAGTCTTAAAACAAGTTTTAAAAGATTTGTAAAAGATTACTCAAATGGACTCGAAAGAACTCTCAATAGACTAAACTTTTGCTTCAAACCAGATTCAAGATAAAGGATCTAGGGGAGCTTAGTTATTTTCTTGGAATATAATTTTCCAGGAACAAAGATGGTATTGTGATGCATCAGAGAAAGTACTCATTGGAACTCATTTCAGATTTAGGGTTTTCTGGTTCACAACCTTGTGGATTTCCTATTGAACTGAATCATAAGCTCACATCAGTGGAATTTGATGAGCATGCTGGATCAAGTATTGATTTGCTTCTTAAAGATCCATGTGAATACTAGAGGTTGGTTGGAAGGTTGTTGTATTTGATAGTTACAAGACCTGATATTTCCTTTGCATTGCAAAGTCTTAGCCAATATATGCATCAGCCAAAGCAATCCCACATGAAGGCAGCTATAAGAGTAGTCAAATATGTCAAACAGTCTCCTGGTCTTGGGATTTTTCTTTCAACCTCAGCATCTCCAAAATTATAGGCCTTCTGTGATGCTGATTGGGCCTCATACCCTAATACTAGAAGGTCTGTTACTAGTTATTTGGTGAAGTTTGGTGACTCTCTTATATCTTAAAAAGCCAAGAAACAACCTACCATCTCCAGAAGCTTAGTAGAAACAGAGTATAGGAGCATAGAAGAGATTGTTTATTGAACTGGCATTACTCTAGCACTTCATGTCCCTATGCATTGTGATAGCAAGTCAGTTGTACAAATTGCAGCTAACCCTGAATTTCATGAACATACGAAGCACATTGACATAGACTGTCATTTCATCTGTGAAAAGATCTTGCAAGGTCATATTGAGACTATTGTTTTGTCTACTACTGAGTAGGCTGATATTTTGACTAAGGGTGTTACCACAATTCAACATTCCTACTTTGTGTCCAAGCTAGGGATGATGAATTACATACCTCATTCTTGTTTGATTATGTGTGTCATTGGTGTTGGACATTACATGTAACACCCCGACTTTTCGAAACATCTAAATTAACTCGTACCTTCGTGGAAAGACAAAGAGGGTGAGTAATAAATTAAGAATGATGTGGTATGTCATATTTTAAGTGTTCAAGGGTTGTATCTCAATTTTTGAAGTTAGGTAAGTTGCAAAATTAAAGTTGGTAAAAGTTATCGTAAGTTCCTTTTTAAAGATTTCTCTGAAATTTGGGTCAAATGTCTCGGAGGTTTTCTCCCAATCTATAAAAATTTATGGGGCCCACGACCTATCAAATCTAATATCTACGAGTCTAGTTTCCAATGCATCAAACTGTTTCTTCAAACGACTTCAAAATAGAGGGATGTTCGCAATTTTGCGAGACTGCACAAGCAAGCACATGAGGTGGGGCCCTAGGTCGGTGGAACTTTTTATATATCTTCTTCTTTGACTTTTTATTCATTTTTTTTGGTTAAGAACCTAAAAACTTAGAAAACTCATTTCTAGGATCAATCAAATTATATATTTTCTCAACTTCAGTCCTTAACAAAAGTTGTTCTATGTGTTGTCATCATGGTATAATTTGTTTTATCGATTTCATATCATATCATACTTTGGTGTTGGAACAACAAGGGTTTGGACATATTTTAAGGTTTTGAGGTGTATTACGAACTTAATATCAAGGTAAGACCCTTCTTCATCGACTCTAGCTTTGATAAATCGTAAATATCAATTTGCGATGGAAATACATATCTTTTATCGGATTATCGTGGTATCTTCTATTTCTGTGTGTTGATTATGGTCCTGCCTTGTTGTAGTATCAACCGGGGTTGTAAGTAAAAGTCGTTAGGCCACATGAATTCAATGAAAAAGGTATGTTAAGGCTATTCCTTTCTTACGACATGTTTCCTTAAAGCTTAGGAGCAATGTGATTGGGTTGTTATCGTTATTATACTTGTAGCCATTGTTGTTGATTGTTGGTTGCTCGAGTGGATATAATCCTCCCTTGTCGGGATTCTTATTCAGTTAGTAGCGTCCATATGTTGAACACGAATTAGAGGCTATTCGTATAGGTTGTTTATAGCTAAATTGCTCGCTTTTAGCTATTGGATTGTTATTGCTTCCCTTGGGGATATTGTGGTTAGCTGCAAGAATGTGATCTATGCCTAGAAGAGCTATGTTCTGCCTACGGGGCTATATTGATGCCTAGAAGGGCTATGAGTTTCCTACGGGGCTATATTGATGCCTAAAAGGGCTATGAGTTGCCTACCGGGCTATATTGATGCCTAAGAAGGCTATGTGCTGCCTACAGGGCCATATTGTTGCCTAAGAGGGATATGAGTTGTCTATAAGCTACATTGATGCCTAAGAGAGCTATGTGTTGCCTACGGGGTATTATTATTGCCTAAGAGGTCTATGTGACTTCCTACGGGGCTAGGGGACTACCGATAGGGGTATATAGATTGATTGGCACCTTATGGGCTTATGGGGCCTGGGTAGGTGGTCTTGTGTGCTGTTTGTACCTGCCGAGCTGATGGGGGCTTGGTTAGATTGTTGTTTTATTATTTTTGATATGTTTAGATTTAGGAGCAGGTCAATACACTTATCTTATCCTTGATTTATTTATCGGATTACTTCAGTATATTAGGATACCTGCTTATAGTCTATTTCCTTTCATACACGGTACATTATTTCGTAGTGATTCTCCATTACCTGGGGGTACTGCATTCATGACTGCAGGTCCCAATAGACCTCCTCAGCAGTAGGATTGACTTCTATCCGGTTAGCTAGCCCCTTTCCTCCGAAGCTGTCAAAGTTGGGAGGTTTGTTAGCTTTTGTTGTATATATTTTATGGGTAAGTTCGGGCCCTGTCCCGCCAATATTTACTACTCTTAGAGGCTTGCAGACTAGTGTGTGGGGTGTATAGCTACATTATGGCCATGTTGGCCTAGTTTGTTGGTTTGCTAAAGCTTATTAGCTGTTTGATGTATTGTCTTGATATATACCTGCTTTCAGTTTCGGTATAGAGATCATGGTGGCCTCAATGGCCCAATCAGGACTTCTGTGCTAGTTGGCTATTTCTTTATATGAACTCTTTGGAGTAATTGTTTCTTTTATAGATCTATTGACAGGGGCCTTGCCGGCCAACGGCTTAATTTTAAGCAAAGATATACTTGTTTGTTTTCTTGATTGCGTGTGGCTGCCATGAGCTAGTAGCAAATGGTTCAGCAGGGTTAGCTCGGGCCTGAGTTTTGGCATTAGGAGCCAGTTGCGCGCCTTGAGTTTAGGGGGCGTGACATTACATGAAATTGATTACCCCAATTGGTGAATCTTGACTGATAAGTGTAATGTAAACTTGTAAAATTAAAGGATGATTTTCTTATATACTCATGTCACTACTTCGGTGTTGTCGGTCTATGAGACATACTAGGTACATATGGTTTTGTACTTATACTACACTTGTTACACTCTTTTGTGGTTGGATTTTGAATTCAAATGCATTTCATGGATCTTTCAGAGTTGAGCTTAAGTTATCTTGGAGTTGTGGTGAGCTACTTGGTTGTTTCATGGTCAACACCTCCCTCTATGTATTTAGTTATTATTTTATTTTATTAATCAGACTGAACATTTCTTACGTCTAGGGTTGTCATTTAGTTCCAAACTTGCATCGGAGTTTAGAAGCTCATGTACTTATGACACTAAATCTTGGAGTGGTATTTCATAATTTCTATATTTTATTTAAATGACTTAGTATTTAAGATATTTCATGCTATTTATTTTTCCATATTTTAAGTTGAATTGGTTAACTTATTGGGTTAACTTGTGATTTTAGGTAGTTACAACTTTGTAACAAAGTGCAAGGTTAATCAGTCTCACGAGTATAAGATTTGAGTCTAGTAGATGATATATTGTGAGTTTACGGTATTTTTAATACAATTCACTTAAGACTTGTGTGTGTCTAGGGCCGTTTTGTATTAGAACTAATGTTTATTGTGTTATATTTGCAGGAAATAGGCTTGGACGAGGTCGAGAGAGATGACAGCTGAATTTATGCAGAAGGAGCCACACACGGAGGTGACCTACGAACCGTAGGTCCAGTCACGATCCGTCGTGGGTAGGCGTGGAATGATCATCAGGGAAGTCTGACTAAGTGTGGAACTACAGAGGCAAGTGACGGAAGGTAGGTCGACACACGGACCATAGGTCAACCTACGGTCCATACTGCACATCCGTCGTTTATATCTGAAGATTCCAGCCTCTATGTAAAAGTTCTAAGTATCAAGCTACGAAAGGGACCTACGGATCGTAGGTCGATCCATGGTACGTAGGTTTGTCTCGTCGATCGAAGCCACATCCAGAAGTTTTATTTCCTTATTTCGTTTCATTTTTTTAGGACAAGTTTTTCTATAAATACGGTATGTAAACCTTGTTTTTGGGGGTTAGACACCATTGTATACTTTTAGTTCTTGGTATTTTCTTGGGGATTAACTTGCAAACTTTGGCAATTTGATTTCCTAATTTCAGTTTATAAGATTTTTGCTTTGAATTTCAATTGGAGATTACGGGTTTCTTCTACTCAATACGTAAGTTCATGAATTCTTCTTCTAAAAATATGAATTGTGTTCTTTCAAGCATGAGTAACTAAATCCACAACTAGGGTTGTGGGAACCATGATCAATTTACATTGTATGAATAATAACTAAGTAATTATTGAATAGTGTTGATGCATGTACTGGTAATTCTTTTGCTTAGAAGTCTTTTTAATGGTAGCCAACATTAGAACTCGCCTTGTTGCTACTTTCAGGACCAAGGAGGTAGTTAATAAGAAAAGAATTATCAACAGAGATTTAGTGTGATACTATCTAATAGTCTAATGACAATTGGTGCAAGGGTGAAAACTAAGTCATAGATTGACAAGATGTCTAATATGAGTTAAAGGTAAGGGTTAGTAAATTATACAAAAGTCACAGGACCAAGGTGCGGGGTGAAATTTCCTATTTGGAGGATCAATCACTTAGGGATACCTAGCTTACTAACTTTGCATGTGATACACTAGGAAAGGATTACTATTATTAGGATTAACGCGTTAAGAGCTTATGGGGAACACATACACCCTAGTTTTTCTGCCTCATTGATAACAACAAAGTTCGAATCATGCTCACTTGTCACTTGTCACTTGTTAACAACAATCAATTATTTGTTTCACAAACCCCCCCCCCCCTTACTTACTTGTCTCAGAAATAAGTTGACTAAACGAATATAATTGTGAGTTAAGTTTAAGTCTAAATCATATTCCTCGTGGGATCGACCCCAACCTCTAAGTTGGGTTCTTTACTTGATAACGATCGCTTATACTTCTTTAGGGAAGTGTAATTTGACCGTATCAGTAGAATCCTACGGATTGGTGCAGAGAGGTCTGTTATTTATCTTCGAGAGGCTATAGGACTTTAGGAAACTTCTATTCTTTATTCATTATCATGCATATGTTTTAAGGTCAAATTTTTGTTCCATTCTCTCATCAATGGTGAGGAAACATTCTCAAATTTAACCCTTGTAAAATGGGATGACATTGTGCGGTTTAGTATGGATGTTAGGTGGTTAGCAAAATAACTCGGTAATGAGCGTTTTGATTCTAAAGAATGAAATTGACGAGGTTAGAAATAGTAAGAATGGTTTGCTCGAGGTTTAATTTAGACGAGGACACTTGAACTTCATTTGAATTTAATGGGATTGTTTTATGACCCGTGCTTATGATAAGTGAATAATTCAGTAATGAAATGGTCTAATGTTGATGTCTCTAAGAGAAGTGTATTAGGAAAAAAAATAAGAGGATAGTGATTATGGTAAGTCTATGAGGAGAAGTGGAGGAATTAAAAGACATAAAATGTGATCACTTCTAATGACGTTTGAGAGGGTATGACTTGTTATAAGATTTGTATGATAGATTTCCTTTTTATCCTTTGGAGTGGAGGTATACTAAACATAATTTGAATAGTTCAAGTTGGATGGCACTATGGTCATGTTGATATTCATTTGATAGAGTCATAGGGTGAGTTAAGTCTAATACATTAAGAGATTATAAAGGCTAAATCGAGTATCGGTCAGCAAGGACATTTAAATGGACGGTTAATAATAAATAGTGATAAATTCATATTGTAAGGAGCCTTTCAGATATTGAATTGGGGATCAGTAATATTAATTGGAAGTAAGAGGGGAGAAGGATTCTTTAGTTAAAGGATTTTGGAAGGGATACATGTATGAAGCAATATGAGGACATCTATAGAGACATATGCAAAGTAATTATGAATCACTATACAGACCATACACCAATACAGTGGTGATTGGAATATTACAGTAGTAAATAACTAATTGTATTGGGGTAACTAAGGTTGTTCAAGGTATCATTCAATATGCTCTCCATTGACTAAAGTTTTGTCTTGAGTGTGGATCTACTTCATTTTACGTAAGTATGTACCTTATCTTGGATTTGAATTTTCTTTGTGAATCTTCTCATAAGTCTGTACATATTCCTACACCTCTAGATGGTTCTTAGTGGTAGATTGATTACATCGATCTTATGTTGTTGAATTGGTAGTACATGATGCGTGAACATGCTTAGTTCTTTTGAAAATGGATTTAATTTCTCCCTATCATGTATTTTCAAACTATTAAGCTAAAACAATAACCCAAAATATGTCAGTTATTCCTAAGCTAAAGTGGCAGGAAAGTCTCCATACTTATCCGAGAAAGTTCATGAAATCTTGTTCTAAAAATATGAATTGTGTTCTTTCAAGCATGAGTAACTAAATCCACAACTATGGTTGTGGGAACCATGAGCAATTAACAATGTATCAATAATAACTAAGTAATTCTTGAATAGTGTTGATGCATGTATTGGTAATTCTTTCGCTTAGAAGTCTTTTTAACGGTGCCAACGTTAAAACTCGTCTTGTTGCTACTTGCCGGACCAAGGAGGTAGTTAATAAGAAAATAATTATCAACGGAGATTTAGTGTGATTCTATCTAATAGTCTAATGTCAATTGGTGCAAGGGTGAAAACGAAGCCATACATTGATGTGATGTCTAATCTGAGGTAAAGGTAAGGGTTAGTAAATTATACATACATAGCCGGACCAAGGTGCGGGGTGAAATTCCCTATTTGGAGGACCAATCACTTAGGGATACCTAGCTTACCAACTTTGCATGTGATACACTAGGAAATGATTACTATTATTAGGATTACCGCGTTAAGAGCTTATGGGGAACACATACACCCTAGTTTTTCTCTCTCATTGATAACAACAAAGTTTGAATCTTGCTCACTTGTTACTTAACAACAGTCAGTTATTTGTTTCACAACCCCCCTCCCCTTTACTTGTCTCGGAAATGAGTTGACTAAATGAATATAATTGTGAGTTAAGCTTAAGTCTAAACCATATTTCTCATGGAATCGACCCCAACCTCCAAGTTGGGTTCTTTACTTGATAACAATTGCTTATACTTCTTTAGGGAAGTGTAATTTGAGCGTATCAAATTTTGGCGTTGCTGCCGGGGAATAAGGCTTTTGGATTAAGTATAACTAAATTATTGAACTTTAGTTAATTATTTCCTAATTTTACGTTTTCTTTTGTTTATGTTTTCTTCAGGTTTCCACTCAAGTGTATGCCAAGTACACGGAATCGAGGCGAACCTTTGACCCCATACGATCCAGAGTTGAGCAAAACTTTGAGAAAGATGAATAATCAAGGGGTCCATAATAATCCAGTCATAGAGAAGCCTGAGGAACAATTGAATAATGAGAATGCTTAGGTTCAGGGTGATAATCTACTCGGAGATGCATTGAGGGTGCAGAATCCACCTGAACCAAGATTGCATGATAATGACAGGGTCTACTTTAATACCGTTGAATCTGAAGTATCCATTGTTCTCCCTCCACTACCGCCAGGGAATACATTTGTGGTGATGAGCAGTTTGATGCAGATGCTTACTGCGAAAGGGTTGTTTTTTGGTATGGCTTCGGAAGATCCACATGGGCACATGGCCAAGTTGAGAAGTGTCTTCAAGAGTTGTGTAGGGAAACTAGAGTTGGATATAAATGTAATAGGGTTCAGAGTCTTCCCTTTATCATTGACCAGAGATGCTGCGACCTGGTTTTCTGAGCTTCCGTATAACTCGATTCACACTTGGGATCAATTGCGCAAGGTGTTCATGGCAAAGTATTTTCCGTTGTCCAAGAAGCTGAATCACAAGGACAAACTGAATAACTTTGTAGCACTACCTGGAGAGTCTGTGAGTAATTCTTGGGATAGGTTCACTGCATTTATACGTAGTGTTCCAAATCACCGCATTGATGATGAGTCACTGAAGAAGTATTTCTTTAGAGGTCAGGATGACAATGGTAAGGCTGTGCTGGATACTATCGCTGGAGGATCATATGGTGAGTGTACTTTTTAGGAGATTGCTGAGAAATTGGAGAATATTTCCCAAAATAATAAAGCATGGAGCACTAGAAAGTCAGATACCGGAAGAAACACTTTTGCAGTTCAAGCTGCACCTAGTCAATCTGTCGATAACATTCGTGGGGAGATGGCTCAGATGAGGACAGAACTTGGGTTGGCGTTGAAGCATGTGAGCAGAGGTTCAGAAAAGGTGAATGCGGTAAATTATTTGACTAGAACTCCACCACCACCAGTTGAGGAATGCTACTATGAAGAGGTGTTTATTTGGTGAATGATCAGACGGGGGGTTTCTGAGCCAACGCCCAAGGTTCCAATTCGGATAATTGGCACCAAGGTCAAGGAAATCAAGGTCGTAACTATGGTAACTACAATCGAGAGGGTCAGTATGTTTGGGATGGGAACTACAATTGTGATAACAACTACAACCGAAACAACTATGGCAACAGAAACGATAGGGTTGGGCCTTATATTTTTTATGCAAATAGGGAATCTAGCAATAGGGAAGCTAGGGGTAGCATGTCTCGTATTGAGAATATGATGCAAAAGATGATGAAGAGGTTTGATAAGACTGATGAGAATGTGAAGGAGATGCGAAACAACTTGTCTGGAATTGGTCAAAAAGTTAATGCCCATGCAGTGTCGATCAAGCAACTTGAGCAGCAAATGAATAAGTTGTCCACTACAGTAAACCCACGTCAGCCTGGCACACTTTCTAGCTATACCATCCAGAATCCGAAAAATGATAGGCATTGTATGGCAGTCACTACTCAAGGGGGTAAGCAGACCATTGATCCACCTATGTCGTTTGAGGTTGAAATTATGGTTGAAACAGATGATGATGAGATTGAGGTTACCGGAGAGTCCAAGAATGCTACAGAGAAGGAAGCGGAGATAACCCAAAAAGTTGTCCCCATTCCTAGACCTCCACCTCCATTCCCACAGAGGTTGGTAAACAAGAATGAAGAAGGGAAATACCACAGGTTTATTACTATGTTGAAATAGCTTTCCATCAATGTTCCGTTGATAAAGGCTTTGGAGCAAATGCTTAGGTATGTGAAATTTATAAAAGATTTGGTGACTAAGAAGAGGGTCATCAATTTTGAATATGATAGGTTGCAACATTGTAGTGTTATTTCTACTCGGTCATTTGTGCAGAAGAAAGAGGATCCTGGTGATTTCACTATTCATTGAACCATCGGTTATTGCATTTTACAAGTTGTTATGTGATTTGGGTGCAAGTATTCATCTGATGTCATTGTCTATTTACAAGAAGTTGGGTTTAGGGGCTGCAAAATCGACTGCGATGTGATTACTCATGACCGATAGAACTGTGAAGAGGCCCATTGGTGTTCTCCAAGACGTACTTGTTAAAGTGGAGTCATTTATTTTTCCGGTGGATCTTGTGATACTTGATTGTGAGGTTGATTTTGAGGTTCTCATCATCCTAGGGAGACCATTCCTTGCTACTGGGCACGCCTTGGTCGATATGGAGAAAGGGAAGATGAAGTTTTGATTGAATAGTGAAGAGGTAACTTTTAATATTTATAGGTCCATGAAGCAGGAAAGAGATCTCAAGTCACTATTAGTGGTGAATCATATTGTGGAGCGAGGTTGTGATGTGTCTATTGAAAAACGGTTGGGTGTCATGCACTTGCAGCGGTAATGATGAATTTTGAGGGTGATGGTATTGCGGATTATGATGAGTAAGTTGCCGCACTTGATAGGTTCGAATTCCGTTCCAAATCGAAGAAATTGGAGTTAGATATGAATAATTGTGACTCTCCACCCGCAAAACCGTCTATTGAAGAGGCTCCAAAAATGGAGCTTAAGGCTCTACCATCACATTTGAGGTATGTATTCTTGGGGAGAGATTGTACTTAACCGGTCATTCTGTGTTGAAGAGGTTCAAGCGAGCTATTGGGTCGACTATTGCGGACATTATTGGGATTCCTCCTGGCATTTGTTCTCATAAATTCTAACGCATGCTGGATCACAAGCCTAGTATCGAGCACCAAAGGAGACTAAATCCACCTATGCAAGAGGTAGTGAGAAAGGAAATCATCAAGTGGTTGGATGTTGGAGTCATATATCTCATTGTAGATAGTAGTTGGGTTTGTCTTGTTCAGTGTTCTCCTAAGAAAGATGGGACTATCGTGGTTCCTAATGAGAAAAACGAGCTTGTTCCGATACGGCTAGTTACTGGATGGAGAGTATGCATGGACTACCAGAAATTGAATGGTTGGACAGAAAAGGATCACTTCCCTATGTCGTTCATGGATCAGATGTTGGACTGCCTTGCTGGTAAGGGTTGGTATTACTTTCTTGATAGTTATTCGGGCTACAATCAGGTCTCCATAGCTCCGGAAGACCAAGATGAAACCACATTCACTTGCCCTTATGGGACTTTCGCCTTCAAACTGATGCCATTTAGGTTATGTAATGCTCCAGTGACCTTCCAGCGTTGCAAGATGTTGATATTTTCTGATATGGTGGAGGACACTATTGAGGTATTTATGGATGATTTCTCTGTGATAGATGACTCATTTGATGGTTGTTTGGATCATTTGGCCGAGGTACTTAAATGGTGTGAAGAGTGCAATCTTGTACAAAATTGGGAAAAGTACCACTTCATGGTCAAAGAGGGGATCGTTCTGGGTCATCGGATTTCTAAGAAGGGTATGAGGTTGATAGAGAAAAATTTGGGGTAATAGAAAAGCTTCCACCACCTATCTCTGTTAAAGGTGTTAGAAGTTTTCTTAGGCATGCAGGCTTTTATCGGAGGTTCATCAAGAATTTCTCCAAAATTGCACACCCATTGTGCAAATTTCTTGAAAAGGAGTGTAAGTTTGATTTTGATGATGCTTGTCAGAGTGCATTTGGAGAGTTGAAAGAAAAGCTAGTTTCCGCACCTATTATTATTTCACCGAATTAGAGGCAATTGTTTGAAGTAATATCTTATGTGAGTGGAGTGGCGCTTGGTGAGGTATTGGGACAGAGGCGAGAGAAGATTCTTCATCCTATTTACTAGGCCAATAAAGCTCTAAATGTGGCTCAAAAGAACTATACAGTGACTGAACAGGAACTCCTTGCTGTGGTTTTCGCCTTCGATAAATTTTGATCCTACTTGCTTTCGTACTAAGGTCATAGTGCATACTGACCATTCTGCGTTGAGGTATCTGATGGCTAAGAAAGATGCAAAATAGAGGTTGATTAGATGGGTGTTATTGCTGCAAGAGTTTGATTTTGAGGTGAAAGATAGAAAGGGGAAAGAAAATCAAGTTATCGATCACTTGTCCTAATTAGAGGAGGAAGATATGCTCAAGCTAGGAGATGGGGCTGAAATTAATGATGTTTTTCCAGACGAACAGGTATTGGCTGCTTCTCATAATCTGATTCCTTGGTTCGCAGACTTTGCTAACTACTTGGCAAGTGATCTGGTTCCATCGGATTTGTCTTTTCACAAAAGGAAAAAGTTTATGGATAATGTCAAGAAGTTCTTCTGGGATGAGCCTTACATGTCCTGTATTTGTGCTGATGGGATTATTCGTCGTTGTGTGCCCGAGGTTGAGATGATGAGTATACTAGAGGCGTGTCATTGTTTGCTTGTTGGTGGGCATCATAGTGGTATTCGGACTGCTCATAAAATTTTGCAGTGTGGGTATTACTGGCCTACTATCCACCAAGATGCTCATGATTTCGTCAAGTTTTGTGATCGTTGCCAAAGAAAAGGAGGAATTTCAAAGGGGTAAGAGCTACCTATGAATCCGATGTTGGTGATTAAGTTGTTTGATGTATGGGGAATTGATTTTATGGGTCCATTTGTGAGTACACATGGGATGAAGTATATTCTTGTTGCGGTTGACTATGTGTCGAAATGGGTGGAAGCAATTGCACTTTCAAACAATGAAGGGAAAAGTGTCACCGCATTCCTGAAAAAGAGTATCTTCTACAGATTTGGTACGCCTAGGGCAATTATCAGCGATGGAGGTTCCCACTTTTGTAATAAGTTGTTCAAGGCGTTGCTAGAGAAATATGGAGTCCGTCACAATGTAGTCACCGCTTACCATCCGCAGTCTAGTGGGCAAGTTGAAATGTCCAACAGAGAGATAAAGCAAATCCTTGCTAAGAATGTGAATGCAAATAGAACTGTTTGATCAAGGAGGCTTGATGATTCTCTGTGGGTCTATTACACAGCATTCAAGACTCTCATAGGTATGCCCCCCTACCAACTTGTATATGGGAAGTCTTGCCATTTGCTGGTAGAGCTAGAGCATAAGGCTATGTAGGCGCTAAAGAAGTTGAATTTGGATTGGGGCGCCACATCGAGTCAAAGAGTGAATGGCATGAATGAGCTTGATGAGTTTCGACTAAAAGCTTATGAAAGCTCTGCCTTGTACAAGGAGAAGAAGAAGAAGTATCATGATCACAAGATTGAAAAGCGTGAATTTGCCGTGGGTGATCTGGTGTTTCTATTCAACTCAAGGTTGCGCTTGTTTCCTGGCAAGCTCAAGTCCAAGTGGACTGGGCCATTCATAGTCATTCAAATGTTCCCACATGGAGCGGTCGAACTCGAGAACAAGCAGGGAACAAGGTTTAAGGTGAACGGGCAAAGGATCAAGGTCTACATGGAGAAAGAGGAGAGTGTGCAAGAAGTGATTGAGGCCTATTATCTTGATGAAGTCTAAGTAATCAAGGGGCATGTGTCGTGCCGCGACGTTTAATCAAGTGTTGCTTGGGAGGCAACCCAAGATGTACAATCTAGCCAACCATAGATTTTTCTTTTCAACTTAGGAGTTTTCTTCTTTTATTTAAATTTCTATAATTCTTTAGATAGGTGTTTATTTTTGTATTAGTGTTGGCTAGATATAGAATAGGGTCCGTGTCTAAAAAGTGTCCAGAAAATGTAAAAAGAAAGACCTTATGGCTGCTACATGTGGTGGGACAAACAACCAAATCTGCAGAAAATAGGATGTGCAGAGGTCTACGGACCCCATCGACGGTCCGTGGGACCATCCACTGACCGTGAACGGTGTTCGTAAACCCCCAGGTAAGTCCTCCAAAATTCTAAGTGTCTGAGTCACCTATGGTCCGTAGGTCGACCCACGGCCCGTAGACAGGGTTTCGTGGGTCCAAACCTAGGGTTCTGCTGACCTGACCCGGACCCCTTTTAATAAAAACCCCCTCATTTTAAATTCATCCCCACTACCCAAATTCCCTCCTAACTGTTTCTAACCCCTCCAAATCCCAAAACTCCCATATTAATTCCCCATATCACTCTCAAATCCCACAAAACATTCTCCTCTTCCATAATTCTCCTTTTTCTCTCCCAAAATCACCCCATTTCCTCTTCACAAAGAGTTCTCGATCCGGGTTCGGTGTCAAAGGCTTGTCAAAGGGTCTAAAGAGTCTATTGCATCACACAATCACCCATTTCCATTACTTGTAAGGTAAGCAACTTCACCCTGACTTTGAATTCACTGTTCATGGTGGTATTATGAAGTCTCGAAGTGGATCTTGACCTTGGGTGGTAACTTTTGTGTGTAAACAATGATTTGTATGCTAGAACCACCCTTGGGATGATAGAATATGATTGTGTTGTTCTTTTTAATCAAATAACTCACGGTAAATAGTCTAAATGACAGTTTTGACTTAGGGTTTCTAGTTTCGGTATGTTAATAAGTCATATTGTATGTTAAAGGAACCCTAACAATGACGAACTACCATATATTGTGTTGAAATGCATAATTAGACTTAGGTTGTTTAATTGATTGGTGGAAATAATGAGTATAATAAGAAGTATGTTTGAAACCTGGCACAGACCTAACCCATGAGACCCCATCCACGGAACGTAGGTCAACCTACGAACTGTAGGTCGGGTCTGTGGGTCTGTTGCACATGAAATAATCACCAAGTATAGAACCACGGAGGTGGACTACGGTCTGTCGTTCCATCGACGGACCGTTCTGCACCGTGGCTCACATCAGAGACCCAACTTGTGGAAACTCTGACCTACGGAGGGGACCTATGAACTATAGGTACCCACCGTAGGTGGGCAGTTCAGCTACTGCCTAATAAAAGTTTCAGTTTTGGTTTTGGTTCATTGGTTGTTCTAAAATTTTTGCGAGTGTATTATTTGCTTGTTTTGGTAGTAACTAAGCTTCTATAGGTACTATGTCCCGCAAGCAAGCTCCGACTTACGCCGCAGAGGGCAAATTAAAATTTGTGGCACCTTCATTGCAGCTGATCGAGGAGGACTCTAATTATGTTCGTCCCAACACCTGGACTTCCCATACTGCTCCTCGCACTACGAGGCACCGAGCTCAGCTGGTGATTCCCTACGTGGTCACTGCCCCAGTCTGAAGAGGGGGCCACACTAATCGGTTCACCGACTGGCTCTGAGTCCGGCTCCGGTTCCGTCTCTGGCTCCAGTTCTAATGGCATCACTGCCTCATCCTCTAGGCCGATAGTGCGGGTGACATTCCAATTCCCCCTAATACCGATCCTGCACCAGTTACTGAGGAGCTCAATCGATGGTGCGTGAGTGGCCAGTAGCAGATATACAGAGACTCCCGCATGCTGAATGAGAAGGAGAAGATGGCCCGACTATTCACCGAGGAGAGTCGGGCGCTCACGGGTAGCCTACACACTACTCCAGTCATTTAGGGGCTTTTTCGTAAACACAGGTACGAGTGGATGGCCCGACCCCTCGGCACGTATAGTGAGGAGATTGTCAGGGAGTTCTACGCTTCATATGCCACCACTATTAGAGGGTCCATCTCCAAGAGGGCCAAGCTTATAGCTCAGCCTCCACTTGCGGCTACACTAGTTCGGGGCTTCTCCGTGGATATCTCCGAGACCACTCTCCACATATTCATCTATGGCCCGGATCAGACTCTACCCATCAATACAGCAGAGCTAGACTATCTCATGGACATCATCCGTAGTGGGGCATTTCGAAAGAATGTCGATCAGTGGGAGTCACTTATTAGGTGGCTAGAACGAAATCTTGCTACTGATGGAGAGCGTGTCTAGTGGATCCGGACCCCGAGTTTGGATATTAAGAAGGCAACCCTGACCTTTGCCGCTAACTTTTTTTGGTTTCTAATGCATAACCATGTATCCCCGACTCAGGCAGATAATGTTGTCACATGGGACCGAGCGGTGATAGTTGTAGCCATGGTGGCGGGACTTGAGGTTGATTTTGTCTGCATACTGATCGATGAGATCCATGAGAGGGCCTTCAAGGCCACCACCACTCTGCATTTTCCTTGCCTCAACTTCCAGCTTTGCAAGGACTCTGGTGTACCTATTTGGCACTGTGATCGATTATTTCACGCAACCAAGACTTTGGATATATGCCTTATTCGGGATGAGGTCACTGTAGCTACAGCTCACAAGGAGCCACAGGTTGAGGTGCCATCGTTAGGCGATGATCTCGTAGCGGATGTTGAGCAAATGCAGGATGATGACACTGCCCCTCCACCCACTACAGCAGATGCCTAGACTCATCCATCTCTGAACGCCAGCCAGGTCCCTAGCTCGTCCAGAGCCGCCTATTATTCGCCTGGTTCCACTGCCATCCCTCTAGTCCAAGTCTAGAGGCTAGAGGCACAGATGGCCACTTTACTTCAGCATGTGAGGCCATGGATGCATCGTGCTCTAGTGGAGTCTAAGGTTAGGGTCGAGCAACGAATGGAGCACATGAAGGACCAGAAGGTCCAGGTTGTTCATAAGCTCCTGGATGCCTTTGAGTTGAGAGTCCTAGATAGACCGGCCACGACTATTGAGGTGACCACCCTCAAGAAAGAGATAGAGAGCCTCCGTGCTGATATTGTTGTACTTTTAACTTCCCAGATACTGAGCCTCAGTCTACACCTACGACACCGATTGATGTGGTGATAAGTGCTCTATTTGGAGATGGTATGCCACCGCCAAATTTTTCCCGTACTATTGGGAAACGCCCCCGCTCTTGTCGTACTTCTGATGATACTGAGCCTGGCAGAGTGAGCAAGAGGGAGTGCCAGCAAACTGAAGCAGCCCAAAGGGCGTCCATAGTTGATGAGGAGATGCGATAGCAGCGGGTTAGAAGAATTGGTGTTGGTGCCTCTAGCAGCGTAAGCACTACTGATGGTGCGGTGAGAATTGATGATAGCACTACTGAGGGTTCTGAGAGGGTATATGAGAGCGCTATTGATAGCATTCTGAGTGTTGGTCCAGCGGGCTCCGGGAAACTGGACCCACCCGTTGCTTGAGTGGTCTTCGGCGCATATGCGCCACAGGTTTGCTTCACCCGATCCTTTGCTTTGTTTATTTTTTGTGTATTGGGGACAATTGCACTTTATTTTGTTGGGGGTGGGGTAAATGGATTGTGAGTGATAGGGTGAAATCTGAGTAACCTAACTCATAATCCTCTCTTGGGGTTTTCTTGCCTGTGTTCTTTTCCCCCAAGAGACTGTTTTAATTTATGTTGAACCGGCATGTTTTAGGAATGTATGTGTAGGAGTAAGTAGATAAATGAAATCAATGTTCCCTTTGATCCAAATATTTGAGCCTAAAATAGACCATTTCTTTTGATTCACCTAACTCACCTTCCCTAAAATAAGTGTTTTAGCCCCAGTCCTTCCTTGTACATGTGCACCTTGATTTAGGCCAAAAGCCTAAGTTGAGGGTGGCTAATGCAAAAAGTAACCTTAATCTTGGCCCTGGTCCGACATCGGATATTGTGCACCTCAACTAATGTAAAATTCATAAGTTGAGGGTGGCTATGAAATAGGAAACAAAAAGAAAAAAAAGGTATGAAAAGGGTTTTGTGTTGAAAAGAGAAAAAGAAAAGATAGAAGAGGATGCGACTTTGTGCAAAAGAAGCAAGAAGATGACAAAATAAAAGTGCTGAAAAATAAAGAAAAATAAAGTGAAAAATAAGACCCACAAGGTCAAAAGTCACATCCATGTTGAAAGGAGTCAAGGGAAAGAAAGTAAAATGAAAGGATGTCAAAAATAGATTGAGAAAAGAGGTAAAAACCCAATGTACTGTCAACGAGGGCAGAAAAGCACTAAAAAGTACCCAAATGTACCACACCTGACTCTGAGCCTACGTTACAAGCTAAGAAAGTCCTATAGTGACCCTAGCAACTAGTTTGGAGAGTCTAAGCAGTGAAAATAAGGGCAAGCCTATGGTATTGAGCACTAACTGTACTTGAAGTCACTTCTGAGCGTGAGTGTTGAAAGAATCCTAAAACTCAAAATTCATATCTTCTGTGTGAAAAGGATTTCGTTTGAATGAGGGCACTAGTTACAGTGTCAGAGAATTGGTACCTTGGTGATTGTGAAAAAGTGTATGTTATGGTGTCTATTGGTCGATCTTTGTAATATCTTGATCCGCATGAGTTATCTTGTTGAGTCTAAGAGAAAAGATTTGCACTAATAAAATGGAATGGATTGAAATAGCCAAGTGATTGCTTGAGTTTGAATCTCTGCTTTTACACAAGTGTCGTTTAGAGTCTTAGTACGTCGCTTGAGGACAAACAATGAATTTAAGTTGAGGGTATTGATATACCGTGAGTTTATGGTATTTTTAATACACTTCACTTAAGAGTTGCATGTGTATAGGGCCATTTTGTATTAGAACTAATGTTTATTGTGTTATATTTGAAGGAAATAGGCTTGGACGAGGTCGAGAGAGATGACAGCTGAAATTCTGCAGAAGGAGCCACCCACGGAGGTGACCTACGGACCGTCGTGGGTAGGCATGGAATGATCATCAAGGAAGTCTGACTAAGTGTGGAACTACGGAAGAAAGTGACGGAGCGTAGGTCGACCCACGGACCGTAGGTCAACCTACGGTCCATACTGCACGTCCGTGGTTTGTATCTGAAGTTGAAGGTTCCAGCCTCTATGGAAAAGTTCTAACTATCAAGCTACGGAAGGGACCTACGAACCGTAGGTCGATCCACAGTTCGTAGGTCAGTCTTGTCAATCGAAGCCGCGTCCAGAAGTTTTATTTCCTTATTTCGTTTCCTTTTTGTTTAGGACAATTTTTCTATAAATAGGGTATGCAAACCTCGTTTTTGGGGATTAGACACAATTGTATACTTTTAGTTTTGGTATTTTCTTGGAAATTAACTTGCAAACTTTGGCAATTTAATTTTCTAATTTCGGTTTATAAGATTTTTGCTTTGAATTTGTATTAGAGATTACGGGTTTCTTCTACTCAATACGTAAGTTCATGAATTCTTCTTCTAAAAATATGAATTGTGTTCTTTCAAGCATGAGTAACTAAATCCACAACTAGGGTTGTGGGAACCATGAGCAATTAACAACGTATAAATAATAACTAAGTAATTCTTGAATAGTGTTGATGATTGAATTGGTAATTCTTTCGCTTAGAAGTCTTTTTAACGGTGGCCAACGTTAGAACTCGCTTTGTTGCTACTTGCCGGACCAAGGAGGTAGTTAATAAGAAAAGAATTATCAACAGAGATTTAGTGTGATGGCTGTCACCACTGGTTTCGTAGCCCGTGGCTTCAAATTTAAATATTATTATTTTGTTATCACATTATGATTTAAGTTTTGATATATTGAGATATGTAATTAAATATTAAGTGTATTATATTATATAAATTTAATTAAATTTATGATATTTTGAGGAATTGAGACTTAACCATAGGCTTAAAATTTAGAAATGTGAGACTTGACATATTCATTGGCATCAAAATTAGGAACTTAATTATAGATTTGTGCTCTACGATTTATGCATGATGTAGTTTTACTAAAATTTCTATTTATCCTTATGAACCTAGATTCATACATATGATAGATGGTAAATGTCTTGAAGCTTTAGAAAAGGGAAAGGCAAAATCTCAAGGATTTGTGGCACATGTTCGACATTTGAGGTATGTTAAGTCTTTTAGACTTCGTTAAAGGACGTTTTTCTAATTAAAGATAAAAATAGAATAGAACATGGGTAAGGACGAAAGATGGGGGTCTCGTACCAATGGTGTGACGGGCATTGGTAGGAGTACCGGTATTATAAAGGGAAAGTTTATTACTATAGAATGACGGATTGTAATCTGAGAATGCCAAAGCATATGGGCATTAGCTGATGTATTATTGACTTGATTTCTATTGTGCTCTTTATTGAACCCGTATATTGTGATAGTTGAGGTGATTATCTATCATACCTATATTTGATTGATTGGGATGCATCATCATCCCCTTTTATTGAATGTATATTATGCACATGAATTGACATGATATTGAGTATAAGTTGGGCACGTGGAGATCATCTGTACTAAGGATTCTGAGATTTAATGATTATATGTTGGGCATGTGGAGATCGTATGTGCTGGGAATTATTTCATTTTATGATAGTGCATTTAGATCATCCACACAGACACGTAGAGATCGTCCCTTTCGGTATATGGACCTAGTGAGTCCCCCATGGTCATGAACTCTCGATGTATTTCCAAGAAGTATCATGTATATACGGTTGAGAGTGTACTTGGAACTTGAGGCATATCATTTCATTGTGTTTCATTGCGTTGCATCTCATTACATACTTCATTCTTGTTTGATTATGTGTGTCATTGGTGTTGGACATTACATGTAACACCCGACTTTTTGAAACGTCTAAATTAACTTTTACCTTCGTGGAAAGACAAAGAGGGTGAGTAATAAATTAATAATGTTGTGGTATGTCATATTGTAAGTGTTCAAGGGTTGTGTCTCAAGTTTTGAAGTTAGGTAAGTTGCAAAAAAAAAGTTGGCGAAAGTTATAGTAAGTTCCTTTTTAAAGATTTCTCTGAAATTTGGATCAAATATCTCGGAGGTTTTCTCCCAATCTATAAAGATTTATGGGACCCACGACCTATCAAATCTAATATCTACGAGTCTAGTTTCCAATGCATCAAACCGTTTGTTCATACAACTTCAGAATAGAGAGATATTTGCGTTTTTGCGAGACTGTGCAAGCAGGTACGTGAAGTGGGGCCGTAGGTTGGTGGAAATTTTTATATATATTCTTCTTCGATCCCTTCTTCATTTTTTTTAGTTAAGAACCTGAAAACTTCGAAAACCCATTTCTAGGATCAACCAAATTATAGATTTTCTCAACTTAAGTCCTTTACGAAAGTTGTTCTACGCGTTGAGCTCGTCATCATGGTATAATTTGTTAGATCAATTTCGTAGCATATCATACTTTGGTGTTGGGACAACAAGGGTTTGAACATATTTTAAGGTTTTGAGGTGTATTACAAACTTAATATCAAGGTAAGACCCTTCTTTCATCGACTCTAGCTTTGATAAGCCGAAAATAGCAATTTATGACGAAAATAAATATCTTTTATTGGATTATCGTGGTATCTTATATTCTTGTGTGTTGATTATGGTCTTGCCTTGTGGTAGTATTAAGCGGGGTTGTGAGTAAAAGTAGTTAGGTCACATGAATTCAGTGAAAAAGGTATGTTAAGGCTATTCCCTTCTTACGACATGTTTCCTTAAAGCTTAGGAGCAATGTAATTGGGTTGTTGTCGTTGTTATACTTGTAGCCACTATTGTTGAATGTTGGCTGCTCAAGTGGATATAATCCTCCCTTGTCGGGATTCTTATTCAGTTAGTAGCGTCCTTATGTTGAACACGACTTATAGACTATTCGTATAGGTTGCTTATAGCTAAATTACTCGTTTTTAGCCTATTAGATTGTTATTGTTGCCCTTGGAGCTATTGTGATTAGCTGCAGGAATGTGATCTATGCCTAGAAGGGCTATGTTCTGTCTACGGGCTACATTGATGCCTAGAAGGGCTATGAGTTTCCTATGGGGTTATATTGATGCCTAAAAGGGCTATGAGTTGCCTACGGGGCTATATTGACGCCTAAGAAAGCTATGTACTGCCTACAAGGCAATATTAATGCCTAAGAGAGCTATGTGTTTCCTAAAGGGCTATATTATTCCCTAAGAGGTCTATGGGACTCTACCTACGGGGCTAGGGGACTATCGATAGGGGTATATAGACTGATTGGAACCTTCTGGGCTTATAGGGGCTGGGTAGGTGATCTTATGTGCTGTTTGTACCTACCGAGATTATGGGGGCTTGGTTAGGTTGTTGTTTTATTATTTTTGATATGTTTAGATTTAAGAGTAGGTCAGTACACTTTTCTTATCCTTGATTTATTTATCGAATTACTTCAGTATATTAGGATACCTGCTCATAGTCTATTGCATTTCAAACTCGGTACATTATTTCATAGTGATGCCCCATTGCCTGAGGGTGTTGCATTTATGCATGCAAGTCTTGATAGACCTCCTCAGCGGCAGGATTGACTTATATGCGGTTGGCTAGCCCCTTTCCTCCGGAGTTGTCAAAGTTGGGTGGTTTGTTAGCTTTTGCTGTATATATTTTATGGGTAGGTTGGGGCCCTGTCCCGCCAATCTTTACTACTCTTAGAGGCTTTCAAACTAGTATGTGGGGTGCATAGCTACGTTATGGCCATGTTGGCCTAGTTTGTTGGTTTGTTGAAGCTTGTTAGCTGTTTGATGAATTGTCTTGATATATACCTGCTTTTAGTTTCGGTATAGAGATCATGGTGGCCTCAAGGGCCCAATCAGGACTTATGTGCTAGTTGGCTATTTCTTTATATGAACTCTTGGGAGTAGTTGTTTCTTTTATAGATCTATTGACAGGGGACCTTGCCGGCCGAGGGCTTAATTTTAATCCGAGATATACTTGTTTGTTTTCTTAATTGTGTGTGGCTCCCATGAGCTAGTAGCGAATGGTTCAGCAGGGTCGGCTCGGGCCTGAGTGTTGGCATTAGGAGCCAGTTGCGCCCCTTGAATTTGGGGCGTAACATTACATGAAATTGATTATCCCAATTGATGAATCTTGACTGATAAGTCACTACTTTCGTGTTGTCGGTCTATGAGACATACTAGGTACATGTGGTTTTGTACTCATACTACACTAGCTGCACTCTTTTGTGGTTGTATTTTGAATTCAAATTCATTTCGTAGATCTTTTCAGAGTTGAGCTTGAGTTATCTTGGAGTTGTGGTGAGCTACTTGGTTGTTTCGTGGCCCACACCTCCCTCTATGTATTTAGTTATTATTTTATTTTATTATTCAGACTGAACATTTCTTACATCTAGGTTTGTCATTTAGTTCCAGACTTGCATCGGAGTTAAGAAGCTCATGTACTTATGACACTAAATCTTGGGATGGTATTTCATATTTTCCATATTTTATTTAAAAGACTTAGTATTTAAGATAATTCTTGTTATTTATTTTTCCACATTTTAAGTTGAATTGGTTAACTTATTGGGTTGGCTTACCTATCAGTTGGGAACATATGTGTCATCACGACTTGTGGTTTTAGGTAGTGACAACTTGGTATCAAAGCACAAGGTTAATCAGTCTCACGAGTATAAGAGTTGAGTCTAGTAGATGATATATCGTTAGTTTATGATATTTCTAATACATTTCACTTAAGAGTTATGTGTGTCTAGAGTCGTTTTGTATTAGAACTAATGGTTATTGTGTTATATTTGGTGGAAATATGCTTGGATAAGGTCAAGAGAGATGACAGTTGAAATTCTGCAGAAGGAGCCACCCACGGAGGTTACCTATGGACCGTAGGTCCAATCAGGGTCCATCGTGGGTAGGCATGGAATGATCATCAGGGAAGTCTGACTAAGTGTGAAACTACATATGCGAGTGACGGAGCATAGGTCGACCCATGGACCATAGGTTTACGGCCCGTACTGCACATCTGTCGTTTGTATATGAAAGTTGAAGGCTCCAGCCTCTGTGGAAAGGTTCTAACTATTAAGCTACGGAAGGGACCTACGGACCGTACGTCGATCTATGGTACGTAGGTCAGTCTCATCGATCAAAGCCGCGTCCATAAGTTTTATTTCCTTATTTCGTTTCCTTTTTGTTTAGGACAAGTTTTTCTATAAATAGGGTATGTAAACCTCATTTTTTGGGGTTAGACACCATTGTATAATTTTAGTTCTTGGTATTTTCTTGGGAATTAACTTGCAAACTTTGGCAATTTGATTTCCTAATTTCGGTTTATAAGATTTTTGCTTCGAATTTCAATTGGAGATTACGGGTTTCTTCTACTCAATATGTAAGTTCATGAATTCTTCTTCTAAAAATATGAATTGTGTTCTTTCAAGCATGAGTAACTAAATCCAATACTAGGTTTGTGGGAACCATGAGCAATTAACAACGTATAAATAATAACTAAGTAATTCTTGAGTAGTGTTGCTGCATGCATTGGTAATTCTTTTGCTTAGAAGTCTTTTTAACGGTGGCCAAAGTTAGAACTCTACTTGTTGCTAGATGCCGGACCAAGGAGGTAGTTAATAAGAAAAGAATTATCAACAAAGATTTAGTGTGATACTATCTAATAGTCTAATGTCAATTAGTGCGAGGGTGAAAACTAAGCCATAGATTGATGTGATGTCTAATCTGAGGTAAAGGTAAGAGTTAGTAAATTATACACACGTCGCCGGACCAAGGTGCGGGGCGAAATTCCCTATTCAGAGGACCAATCACTTAGGGATACCTAGCTTACCAACTTTGATGTGATACACAAGGAAAGGATTGCTATTATTAGGATTACCACGTTAAGAGCTTATGGGGAACATATACACCCTAGTTTTTCTCTCTCATTGATTACAACAAAGTTCGAATCTTGCTAACTTGTTACTTAACAACAATCAGTTATTTGTTTCACAACCCCCCCCCCCCTTTACTTACTTGTCTCAGAGATAAGTTGACTAAACGAATATAATTGTGAGTTAAGTTTAAGTCTAAACCATATTCCTCGTGGGATCGACCCCAACCTCCAAGTTGGGTTCTTTACTTGATAACGATCGCTTATACTTCTTTAGGGAAGTGTAATTTTAGCGTATCAGTAGAGTCTTGCGGATTGATGCAGAGAGGTCTGTTATTTATCTTCGAGAGGCTATAGGACTTTAGGAAACTTCTATTCTTTATTCATTATCATACATATGTTTTAAGGTCAAATTTTTGTTCCATTCTCTCACCAATAGTGAGGAAACATTCTCAAATTTAACCCCTGTAAAATGGGATGACATTGTGCAATTTAGTATGAATGTTAGTTGGTTAGCAAAATAACTCGGTAATGAGCTTTTCGATTCTAAAGAATGAAATTGATGAGGTTAGAAATAGTAAGAATGGTTTACTCGAGGTGTAATTTAGACGAGGACACTTGAACTTCATTTGAATTTATTAGGATAGTTTTATGACCCGTGTTTATGATAAGTGAATAATTCAGTAATGAAATGGTATAATGTTGATGTCTCTATGAGAAGTGTAAGATTAGGAAGAACAATTTATCAAATAAGAGGATAGTGATTATGGTAAGTCTATTAGGAGAAGTTAAGAAATTAAAAGACATAAAATGTGATCACTTCTAATGATGTTTGAGAGGGTATGACTTGTTATAAGATTTGTATGACAGATTTCCTTTTTATCCTTTGGAGTGGAGGTATACGGAACATAATTTGAATAGTTCAAGTTGGATGGCACTATGGTCATGTTGATATTCATTTGATAGAAGTCATAAGGTGAGTTAAGTCTAATACATTAAGAGATTATAAAGGATAAATCGAGTATCGGTCAGCAACTTTAAATAGAGGGTTAATAATAAATAGTGATAAATTCATATTGTAAGGAGCCTTTCAGATATTGAATTGGGGATCAGTAATATTAATTGGAAGTAAGAGGGGAAAAAGATTCTTTAGTTAAAGGATTTTGGAAGGGATACGTGTATGAAGCTATATGAGGACATCTATAGAGACATATGCAAATTATTTATGAATCACTATATAGATCATACACCAATACAGTGGTGATTGGAATATTACAATAGTAAATAACTAATTGCATTGGGGTAACTAAAGTTGTTCAAGGTTTCATTCAATATGCTCTCCATTGACTACAGTTTTGTCTTGAGTGTGGATCTACTTCATTTTACGTAAGTATGTACCTTATTTTGGATTTGAATATTCATTGTGAATCTTCTCATATGTCTATACATATTCCTACACCTCTAGATGGTTCTTAGTGGTGGATCGATTACATCGATCTTATGTTGTTGAATTGGTAGTACATGACGGGTGGACATGCTTAGTTCATTTGAATATGGATTTAATTTCTCCCTATCATGTATTTTAAAACCATTAAGCTAAAACAATAACCTAAGATATGTCAGTTATTCCTAAGCTAAAGTGGCAGGAAAGTCTCCGTACTTATCTGAGAAAGATATTTCCATTTTTGAAGTAACACATTGTGAGGTAAAAAAAGTGATGCCTATCCTATGTGACTTATGTTCGTCATAATAGTATAGATATATCTCTTTTAGAATCAGTTCTAGTGGTAAAAGAGTTCTTGAAAGTGTTTTCATCGGGTCGTGCTTTCGAATTTAGTATTGGCTTAGAATAGGACACTCAACTTATTTCTATCGTTTTTATTGGAATATTCCCGTGGAACTAAAAGAACGGTAACAAGACTTGTAGAGTAAGAAATTTATTAGATCAAGTATATCTTCATGGGGTGTTTCTATCGTACTTGGATTCCTTTGTTATTATCTTCATCGGTGATATATTGGTATACTCCCGTAGTAGAGAGGATCATGAGCATCATTAGAGGATTGTTCTTTAAAATCTAAAGAAGATTAAGCTTTATGCAAGTTTTAAAGTGTGAGTTTTGATTAGTTCCATGACATATTTAGACCATTAGTGTTCAAGAAAGGTACTATGGTGGATCCCAAGGAGATTGAGATAGTTCATAACTGGGACAAATGTGTTTCCATTACCGAGAGTTAGAGTTTCTTAGGTCTTGTTGATTATTGTTGATGATTTGTGAAGGGGTTCTAATCTATTGCATTTGTATTGACTAGGTTGATCCAAAATAATGTGATTTCTCAGTGATCTGATAAGTGTAAGGTGAGTTTCTAAAAGTTCAAGGTTTTATTAACTATTACTTTGATTTTGACTCTACTCATGGGAGATGATTTATTGTATATTGTGATACTTCTCAGATTTATCTTGGTTATATATTGATATAGAAGGGTAAGGTGATAGTTTATATTAGAGGTAGCTGGAGGTTCCTGAGAAGAACTGTACTAACCATAACTTAGAGTTCGGAGTTATAGTATTTGAACAAAAAAATTGAAGGCATTATTTTTATTGTGTGCATTATGAGGTGTCCAAGGATCATCATGGTCTCCAATATCTATTCAATCATAGAAATCTCAATTTGAGATAGATGAGGTGGTTAGAGTTGCTCAAGAGCTATGTGGTTACTATCTTTTAATGTAAGGGCAACTAGTGATAGCTGATGCCTTGAGTCGAAATGTGGTATGGATTATCTAGGTTTGTTATAGGTGAGAGATCATATTTTGACTATGAATGACCCATCCTTATCCAATAACTTTATGAGACTTGATATTTTAAAACTTGATAGGGTGTTGTCTTACATGGAGGCGATGTCATCCTTATTGGAGCATAATCTAACTCAATAGTTTGATGATGAAAAATTGTTTGAGATTTAAGAAAAGGTGTTACAAGGAGAAGCCACGGAAGCGATTTTGGATGATGAGGGAATTTTGAGGATAAATGGTCACATATGTATTTCTCGTACATGTGATTTGATCGGGCTATCATGGAAGAGGCCCATAATTTGAGATATTTTGTTCTTTGGATACTAAGATTTATCGTGATTTGAAGCAACATTATTGATGGTGTCGTAAAAAGATGGACATAGTATATTTTGTATCTTGAGGTTTAAAATAACGCCAAATGAAGTATAAACACCAAAACCTTGGGGGTGTGACTCAAGGTATGTCCATACTTGAGTGAAAGTGAGAGTGTATTGCTATGGACTTTGTGGTAGGTTTGCCACATACTTTGGGTAAGTTTGATGATATATGGGTCATCTTGGAGCGATTAAACAAGTCCTCACATTTCATACCAGTTCAAACTACTTATAATTTGGAGAAGTTAGTTAGGATCTTCAATCGGGAGATAGTTTGCTTGCATGAGGTTTTCATTTCTATCATTTCAGATCGTGACACACGATCTGCATTTCATTTCTGGCGGTCTATGCAGAAGAAGTTGGATACTCAAGTGGATTTTAGTACTATTTTTTGTCCTTACCGGAGTTTTCATACAATAAGAGTTATCATTTGAGCATTGATATGTCACCATTCGAGGCTTTGTATGGTATAAAATATTGATATTGATTGGTTAGTTTGATGCATTTGATGTTAGGCTGTGGGGTATAAATTTATCGAGAGAGTCCTTGGATAGGATCAAGTTGATTCAGGATAGGTTTCTCATGGCTCAGAGTAGGAAAATGAGTTATGTAGATTGTAAGATTAGTGATTTGAATTCTATGGTTGGAGAGTAGGTTCTACAAGAGGATTCACCCATGAAGTGTAACACCCGAAAACTAGTAGTCTAAACTAGAGCCTTATGTGAGGGTTCTAGAGTTTGACGTGAGGGTTAGAATCTTAAATATGACTTCCCATACTTAGAATGAAGGTTTTAAGGCTAGGGCGTCAAGGTATCACCCCCCAAGGACCAACCAAGGGTCCTTGAGGGGGACCCAAAACATCCCCTAGAAACGGCCCAAAAATGGGCCACCTACGGATGGGACTCACTCCCAGTAGGTGGACCCACGCCCCGTGGGAAGGGGTTGTGGGTCAAGACCCCAACTTAGGACCTTCAGTCCACCACCTATAGAGCACCAGTATGCCCCGTGGACCCACCCACGATCTGTGGGTGTGGTCTCGTGGGTGAGGCTGCCTTGGTCCTTAAATGGTCAAGTTGGGAGATTAAGGGAAGGGTCCATGATTAGTTAGGGGCTACGTGGTGTCACTTTATTAGTAATTAGACCACCTATATAAATCTATTAGACCCTTAATTAAGTGATTCCAAATCATTATTTTTAATTCACCAAAGAGACCCAATTCCTTTCTAAGAAATTCTCTCTCTAGAAAGTGAAGAAGAAGAGAAGAAAGCTAGGTCAAATTCCTCCATTGTTGCAAGCTTTTGTGAGGGATTTATAATCAAGGTATGTTAGCTTATTCATCCATGGATTCTTCCATCCATGGAGTGATCCCCTAGAATTCCCCAATTGTGAAGATGAAATCCCCAATTCAAGTTAGGGTTCCTTCCAAAATTGTGGGTTAAGTTGAGTATGATTCCAATTGAGTGGATAGTACTTGTTTATGATTTATTTAGTATTGAATCATGATATATTGATGATATTATGTGTTTTCCATGGTTAACCCTATTCTAATTGATGAAATTGAAGAATGTGGGTTTATGCCTTGTGAAGTGAAATTGATGATTCATAGGTGATCCTCTAGAATTGATGGCATGCATAGTAATTGTTCAAGAAGAGAAGTATGTAAATATGAATTGAAATAGATTAAAGTAATTATGATGGATCATGACTAGTAATGATTGAGATTGAGTCTTTATGATGAATTATGGTTAGAATGGCTTAAGAATGACGTTTGTGACCTAGACATGTATGATGATTGTAAGAGGTAAAGCTTTGAGAGTAAGGCTTGTAGTTATGAATGTTGATAACTAAGGCTTTGAGAGTAAATCCAACATGATGAATTATGTATGTTAGGGCTTTAAGAATGAAGCTTATATAAAAATGGTAGACTGCTAGATAGAGTTGTTGTTGTGGAAGGACTTTACCCACCTAATCTACCTCATGAATGTTGAATGTATGAAGTGATAGAATCACATGAGTTAGGATGATTTCCATGTCTAGTGCTTGAACCCTAAGTGTGTTGATTGAAAGTAAGTGTTGAACCTCAAGGAGGTGAAGTATAAGATAATGCTTGTAGTAATTGAACTACTTGAATTATGATTATATCCATGTCTAATGTAGTCATTCTAGATATGTTCATTTGATATGGAGCTTTGACCTTGAAAGTGAAAGATATGATATTATGCATGTTTTATGAAGTTTAGTACATGCTTTAGAAACACTTTGAGAGTAAAGTGAATATGCTCATGATCTAGTTGTTGTGTTGTTGAAAGGTTATTCTCATATACACACTTATGCATGAATATGATATGATGTGAGTAGTTTCCTCACAATATAATGATTCTAAGGTTGGAAGACTAGTCTCACCTAATGAATCTATATGTAGACATGGACGGTGAAAGGTTATTCTCACGTATGATCTAATGAGCTATAGTATGAGTTATGTTGGATTGAGTGTCAAGACATTCTTCCATAAATATAAACTTAAGTCAAGACTTAATATGAACTCAAATGGGAATTATGCTTAGCACCGAATGGATATGACTATGAGATGGAAGCTTTTACGCTAGTTAAGTCCGGCTTCCCAATGAAAGCTTTTACTCTAGTTGAGTCTGGCTTTCCAAATGGGCTCCTTCTACCTTAGTTGAGTCTGGGTTCCCAAAGTATGTATCTCATGAGATGGAAACCTTCTACCATAGTTGGGTCCGAGTTTCTAGTAGCAATCTCCTTATCCCATAAACTATGTGCCCTCATAGTTTACTTAGCTATTGGATCCACCTAAGCTTAGAGTATGGTTCTACCTTAGGCAAGTAGAACAATCCATTTTCGGTGTGGGGTAGACATTGAATTCCATGTTAAGCTCACATGGTCTATGTCGGTTAAGGCTAATTCCCAAAACAAGAATATGATTATGAATTATAAATCATGGTTACCCAAATAGCTTTACTTAGTATGGATGGGATTGTGGGATCTTATTCATTCATGGCACAAGTATGCTTTGAGGGTAGTTATGATATGTTCATTTTATGATATGATGACCTATGTTTATGACTTATGCTTATGATGTGTGCTTAGTTTGGATTGTAGCTTGAAAGGCCCTTCCAATGCATGTGTGACTAAAGGTGGATGTTCCCTTGTCCTTTATTATGAACTAAACATGAGATCAAAGAGATGATCAATATGCATGATGACTTAAGGCTACCTTAGAAGTGTTTATTTTGTATGGTGTATGTTTAGATGGATTGTTTCTATAGTTGTCTTCCATGATATGATTGACTAAAGGTG
>JAJONQ010001775.1:0-13821 GCA_036250385.1 Solanum microdontum | reverse complement strand
AGGGGTTTTAGGGGAAGGAAAAAGGGTGATGAAGGTAAGAGGTGGTGGCGATGATGCCGCCGGCCTCCGTGGCGGTGGCGGAGTGGGGAGGAGGGAGGGCGGAGGACGGTGGACATGGAGGATTGGATAAGGGAAGTATTACATAACAGAGGAATGGACATGAAGAGTAGAGTGGTAAGCTTGTCGGAGTTGTCCAAACATAGCCTTATTCATTGCAAATGTTTGGTTTGATTATAGTTTGGTTGACTTAAAAGTTAGTCAATTTTACCAACCAGAGTTGTAATGGAGTGATAAATATTCATTCATCCTTAGTCAAGAGGTCTCGGGTTCGAGTCCCCTTGGCTATGGAGTCGCCTTTGTTAGGGAGCGCTTTACCCCAATGTGGGACTTCCCGGCACAAATTCGAATTTAATCGGGCTCCAATGTGGATACCAGACACCGAATGGGAACCAAAAGAAAAAAGTTTGTCAATTTTATAAGTGAATTTTTTTATTTTTTGAAGTGTTTGACATAAACAAAAGTAACTTAAAATAAGTCAAAAATGACTTAAAATAAGTTAGAAACTGTTTGACAAACTTAAAAATAAGTTTAAAATGACTTAAAATAAGTTATGAACCAAAAATAGCTACTTATTTTAAGTTATTTTTAATCTTGTCAAACACTTTCTAACTTATTTTAAGTCATTTTTTTGACTTATTTTAAATTATTTTTGTCAAACACTTTCAAAAATAAAAAACAAACTTTAAAGTAAATTTGATCAACTTTTAAATCAATCCAAACACCTTCTAAGTCATACCTTATATAGAATAATCTTATGCTTCGTGAACGCTACTAAAAAAAAAACAAAAATAAAAGACTATAAATATGGCTATACGGGGAACAAAAATTAAAAACTACACAACTTTTAAATGCTTGCCATAAGTGGCTACCTAATATAAATAGAAAAAATTATCTAATATACAACTTATTTTATCATATTTTTAAAATTTCCTATCATTTGAAAAAATTACAATTTTTTTCTCTCCTATTCTCAGATACATCACTTTATGCGATATATCAGTCAGATACATCACTTTACATGATATATTTGTCGAATACATCGGGACATTGAGTGATGTATCTAAAATTGAGACACGATATATCGGGATGATGTATCTAAAATCGGGACGCAATGTATTGGGATATATCGAAAACCGAAACACGATATTTCGGGACGTTTTGGGATGTTTTCGAATTCCACCAAATTTAAGGAATTTTGTAATTTGACAAAAAATTAGGTATAAGATGATGTAATTTTTTTATTTTTTATTTTTTACTCTTAACACTATGAAATTTGTATAAAATTCTCATATAAATAACAAACAAAAAAAAAGTCAATAAAGAGTTCAAATATTGGCCCATAAATGATAATGGTATATTGGGCTACCTCAAACTAGGCCCATCGGGTTCTCTTAGTATACAAAAAAATTGAAAGTTTTTGTCAAATTGGGAAACCATAAACCCTAGTTAAGCGGCAAGTTTTTCTATATAAAGCCCTCTAAAACCCTCTCTCATACCGCCCTCTATAATCTTTGCTCTCTTACTTCGCCCCCAATTTTTTTGAGCTTTCAAACAAACAATCATCAATGGAGTTTTGGGGTATGATTCAAATTCAATTTTATTGTGTTTTTATCTATTTTTTCTGCTTCTTTATTGGTGATTATTTGAATAGAAAGTAATTAACTTTGTTGGTTTGTTATTGTTGTTGTTGAGCTTTTTTGTGTTAGTTTCTTAGTAGAGTTTTGGGTTATGGTTGAAATTTGATTTCTGTGTGTTTTATGTGTTTCCTCTATAAGTCTTGTTGATTTCTGTGTGTTTTATGTGTTTCCTCTACAAGTCTTGTTGTTCTGGGGTGTTTAAAAACGATTTTATTGTGTTTTTATGTGTTTTTTAATCGGTGATTATTTGAATAGAAAGTAATTAACTTTGTGGGATTTTTGTTGTTGCCTAGTAGAGTTTATGGTTTAAATTTGATTTCTGTGTGTTTTATGTGTTTCCTTTAGAAGTCTTGTTACTATACTCTGTTGCCCCTAATATTTGAGCTTTTCACATCATCAATGGAGTTCTGGGGTGTTTAAAAACGATTTTATTGTGTTTTTATGTGTTCCTTGTTTAGTTTTTGATTATTTGAAAAGAAAGTAATGAACTTTGTGGGATTTTGCTGGGTATGTTGTTGTTGTTGAGCTGTTTTCTTTATTTTTCTGTTAGTTACCTCGTAGTGTTTTGAGTTATGCTTGAAATTCAATCTCTGTATGTTTTATATGGGTTTTCTTGTTTATGGGCGAGTATTCAAAAATAAAGTAATAATTTTTCAGGGTCATGGGCTTTTTTTGTTAGATTCTGGTAGAGGTTTGGGGTATGTTTGAGGTTCAAATTCTGTGTTTTATCTCGTTCCCTTGTTTTACTTATTGGTAATTGTATTTGTTTGAAAAGAAAGTAGGAAGTTTTAGGGTAGTAGAGCTTCTCTTTTTCTTTTGTTAGTTTGTAGTTTCTACCATCTGATATGATTATCAGTCTTAGAGTTCTGGGTATGTTTGAAATTCAAATTTAGTGTTTTTATTCGCCACACTTGTTTACTTATTGGTGTTTATTTGAAAAGAAAGTTAAAAATTCCGAGTGGGATTATTCAGGGTTTGTTGTAGTTGTATGCTGTGTAACTTATTAAGGTGTGACATCTCTTTCACATGAACTATGTATAGGTGTTGAAGTGAAAGCAGGACAAACACTAAAGGTTAAGCCTGAGCTTTTCAAGCTCATTCATGTTTCCCAGGTTAGTTTTTTTTCTTGGTATTCTTTCTCATGCTAGCATAATCTCTCTTTGCTTTTAAAAGGATATTAGGGCATTTTTGAATGTTGAAATCTTGATTTTGTTTGTAGGCTGCCATCGGTGAAGTGAAGGATGTCAAAGAAGCCAAATATGTTCCACTACGCCTAACTGTTGGAGATAACAGTTATGTCATTGGAACTCTATCCGCTGAGGATAGACCTCAGTTGATGTTTGACTTGGTCTTTGAAAAGGAGTTTGAACTTTCACATGGATGGAAAAATGGGAGTGTGCACTTCATTGGATACACTGCTGATGATCCTAGCGGTGATGAAATCGACTCTGGAGATGATGTTTTTTCAGATGAAGAGAATGTTTTGGAGGCACTGAATGGGAAACTTGAGGCTGATGTGAAGGATGTAAATCCTGATGCAAAGAAGTCTGCATCTGTTAAGGATGAGAAAAATGCTAAGGTAGCTGAATCAAAGAAAGAGGCGGAGTCTGATGAAGATGACTCTGATGATGAAGATGATTCTGAAGATGACTCTGATGTGCCTCTAGGCATGGTATGATTCATAAAGACTTTTGTGATGCTTATTCTGCATCTTTTATTGTTTTATATGAGGAAAAATGTTATTCCTTATATTCTGTTTCTGTCCGGGTGTATTGTATTGAACATTTTCTCCTGTTGTTTATTCTAGGATGGTCCAGAAGGGATGGATTTTTCTGGTGATTCTGAGGATGATGATGATTCCGAGGAAGATGATGATTCAGAAGAAGAGACACCTAAAAAGGTACTAAATTTTGGATCTTTCTGTGATTGTGCTCTATTTTTTTTCCGGACTTGTGAATGGATTGATTTGTCTTAATTATATTAGTTGTGTCTAATCGCTCCTTTTATGATAAAGGTTGAGCAGAAGAAGAGACCAGCTCCATCACCTAAAGTAGCTCCTGGCTCTGGCAAAAAAGCTAAACAAGCAACACCCGACAACAAGTCAGGTTCGATTTGTTTTTCATGCTTCATTTTTTTATGTTTACATTCTCCATGGAGTGTTACTATATGAGCTTTGTTATTGACAAACTTTTTTTTTCAGGCGGTAAGAAAGGTCCAGCCACCCCTTTTGCTAAGCAAAATGGTAAACCTGCATTCAATAGTAACAACAAACCAAAAACTCAGTCCCCAAAATCTGGTGGTCAGTTCTCTGGCAACAAATCTAACAACAAGTATGTACAACAAACACCATAAAGCCCCTTCTTCCCCTTTTCCCCACGCTCTTCGCCTGAAACACGACTAATTTTTGATTGACAATACTTTGTTGCAGGAACTTCAGTGGCCAAAAGAATTTCAAGGGCAAGCAAGGAAGGAAGTAGAGGGCTTGAAAGATCTTTTTGAAGAGCAGAGATTTTAATTTTATTTTACTTTTTATTTATAGATGTTTGGTCTCTATGGTTTAAGCTATTTTCCTTAGTTTTAGTAGGTCAATTTTTGATGAATGTTTTTGTTACCAGAAAGTTTTGCCGCTATCTATATTCATTACTTTCATTATATGTTCCTTTAATCTTATGACTTCTTAGTTTATTGTTTAATAGTGATAGTATGTTGCTCTGCTTTGATTAAGAACTTTTTTTTATTTGTCGTCTATTGAAAACAATCTCTATTCTATCCGTAGTGGTAGATCATAGTCTGTTAATTTTTATTTGGTAGTCTTTTTAACTTGGCCCCATTGCGTGAATCTGGATGGATCATAGTTGGGCATCAGATTCCTTCGAACCTGTAGAATGTGTGTTTGTTGGATCGGAATTTGGAGAACCAACTTACAAAAAAGACAGTTTTTAGGAGTAAAAGGTACTGTGAAAAGAATTATTGTTTGGAATTTCTCTTATTCCCATTTTCTCTCAAGCTTATTGCAACTATTTTACAAATTCAAAAATAGTGATACTAGTTTTATTCTATGACATTTAAAGGAATTATTTAAAGCCAAATTGTTATTCCTGAAAATAAAAAACAATTTAAGTCAAAGAAGAGTTTCTAACACTTCGCGTGCTGTTATAATAGTTACCCACCCTTAAGGATAAGGGAAAACACGATTGATCCTCCACGTGGGGATTATTCATCATAAGATGGGTGGGGAAGTAGATTAAACGCGATGCATACATTTCTTCCTTCTATTAAAGATTTGGAAAGAAATGCATACATAGAAGTACTATCTGCAAACCTATATAGTCTGTCTTCAAAAGTTGGTTACATATGTTGAGAAGGAAAAAAATGATGATCTTAGTGTTTACAAGGTATTTTCATCTCTTAAATAACTCACTTAATTTATCATCTTATTTGTGCTTTGCCTCTTTTTCATGGTACGTTCATCAAAAAGTAACAAATATCATTTTTTTCATGGTACATTCACCAGAAAGTAACAAAAATCGCTCTACCTTTACAAAGGAGGTAAAATCTATGTGCGCTCTACTTTCTTAAGACCAATGAAATTAGGACATAAAAAATTATCTCATTATTTCAACTTCATCAATATATGGTTTCACTAAGATATTTCAGAGAACTCCTCAGAGGAATTTGAGGGGTTAACTGTTAAGGTAACAAACATCACAGGTTAGTTCAACTTCAACCAAATATTGTCCAAACGCCATCATACACACAGTACAGCCCGTGTACTGTTCGTTCGACTGTCAGCAGAGAGACCAAAATCAAGTAATAGATGAAATACCTAAATGATATCATCAAGATTCTTCTCTAGACACTAGCCATCCAGAACCTTAAATAGGTCTCATATAAGTTCACCACCATACATAATAGCAAACAATAGTCTGGAGGATGCAAAACTAGCAGTTTCCCAAGTTGCAGCTAAAAATAGACTAAAGGAATAAGAATTTGAACATTGTCGTCTCCAGCTGCAGATCGGTCATTCTTCTCTCGTCCCTGCAAATGCCTGCGAAATCAAACCTGTTGGTATATATCCTCTGATTTGGCTCCACAACCTGTACACATTTCCCGGTAAGCAGTAATAAAAATGAAGAAAAAAGCCAAACAACAGTTTGAAAGCTTAGCCTGGATGAGCTCTGCACAAAAGAAACCTGACTGCACAAACAAGCACACAATGCATTTGCAAAGATTATACAAGTAAACATCATGCAAGTTATCGTCGACGTCTCTTATTACATAGCACCCTAAAATGCAAAACCTAAACCTAGAGCCAGAAAAAGGACATTTCAGCCTGGACATCCTAGAAAAACAAATGGATGACCAAGAAATGTAATGAAACTGAAATGTTATTACAACAAGATAAGTTTATTATCACTTTTTTTACATAATCCAATCCTACCTGACAACTATGGAATAGTTTATGCAGTGGAAAACCCTGGAAGGCACTTTAAAAGGTAAATTAATGATGAGCTTTCATTTGATGATATTCAGAGTTTTTTTGTTTTTTTTTTAAACTGGTAAAATTACAGTGCAAAGAATTTACCACCAATTCGACAAGTTTTTCAAACATTGTGACAACATACAATTGCACCTTAGATTTCTGGCACTCCATCACCTAATTTAAATTCAATTCCTACTTTATAGAGAGATATTGCACAAATATGTTCTGATAGATGAGCCAAGAGCAAAACAAAACAACATGCATCAGTAAGTTATTTTCTCCCAAACAGTAACACAATAGTTTGTGGAATTTGAACAATGTCACATAGGATAATGTTGAGGAATTTCACTTCAAAACAATAAAATGTCAAAGAAAACTGTATACACCCTGTAACCTTAAAGAAAGAAAAATCACACTCAACAAAAATTTCAAAACTGAAAAACAAAGTGGAACGACACAAACATTTCGGGGAGGTGGTTGAAGTTTTGTTCCAATAGCTATGTTTTTGGGATAAGAAATTTGTGAAAGTTGAGGATTGCGGGTGGAAGTTCAAATCTAAAAGTTCACTTAAAATTTATGTTCAAACCACTATTTCAACTTAAAATAATAATTTCAAAGGGCAGATGCGATAGTAAACAATGAATGATGCACAAAAAAAAAGCATATCTAAAGCCAGAACACCAAAAAAAATTAGAGGTCGAAAACTTTTCAGATTGCTTATCAAAGAATTGAAAACCTGCACCGCCTGCAAGTAGAAAATGGGCATTAAGCTATATTTCATGGCGGGTGGCCCTCTCAGAAGACAATACATTAGGACAGAACAAAAGCATCAAAAATCATAAGGGATAAGGACACAAACCAGCACGATATTCTCACTCATTATCCATATGCACTTTCTTGTCATTGTTGATTATAATACTGATCTTGGTTTGGAGCAGATCCATTCCGATTGCTTTCATTTTTGTAATTACTGTCTGCATTAGCCCTGTTATCAAGTTCTGCCTGTTCTTTTTCCCTGTTCCACTGCTCTATTCTTGCACGCCTCTCTTCGCTGCCATCCCTAACTGGACTTCGGTCTCTCCTGCCACCGGGACTCCTACTCCTACCCCTCTTGTGGTCAGGGCTTGTACTTCTGTTCCTCCTGCTTCGACTCTCGTAATAATGATCCCTTTCATCATGCTTTCTACTATGGCTCCTGTGAGAGCGGTCTTCATAGCTGCGATGCCTATAAGGGCTTCGGCTCCTGCTTCTGCTGTCCCTTCTCCTATACCTTCCAAACAACTGACGTCGCAATTCCCTAATTACTCAGAATAAAAAACAAGTCAGTTATAACTGAATTTCTAAGACTACTGTTTGTAAAAAAATTGTTCATATTTTTACATAGAGTGGCAATTATTACCTGCTGATCTTTTTGAGGTGCATAAAGTTGCAATATCCACCACGGTTGCAGACATTTTCCTCGTACTGTCGACAGGTGGCTTCACGAAAATCAGTCACTGGAGAGAAATCAACAATGATGGGCCTTCCTGCAGAGTTAATTAACAAACGGAGTATAAGGAAATAGTCACATTATGAACTATTGGTGACAAACTGAACATGACGGGCTATATGTTCCAATCAGGTTTGAGACTCAAGAGAGCTACAACCAACCATTCATCATAAATTACGGAGTATATAGGTCAAATTATGTTGTTTATTGATACATACTAAACATTGAACACCCTTTACACAACACAAAATAAGTTTTTTGCTTCATTAGCCACCTCAATTTTGAAGAAAATAAAAGATCGGTGACCATATTGTAACAATTTTCTTGAAAAAATGTGTGGGATGGGGACAGAAAATTTAACGTTTCTTTACAAAAACATGTGGGGATTGGGATAAAACATAGTTTTAAACTTCCAAAAGTCAAAAATGATTCAAACAAATCCCTCACTAGTCACTACTCTTTGCCGCTTAGCAAAAGCCTCCTCCTTGCCATTTGCCTTAGCAGTCCTATAACCTATATGCACACAACATAATTTCCAGCGAAGGGTGTCCAATTGAACATTCTTGATTGGGTGTAGTTATGCCCCTGGTCCCGATAATACAATTCATACATGACACGTTCTTTCACCATTTTGCATTCTTTCTCCTCTATTCAAATATTTTTTATTACTATGGTTTGAAAGAATAGAAACTTACCGGCATAAAATCTTCCAGTAAGATTCTTCAGTGCATTTGCAGCCTGCTCTTCCTCTCTAAACTGAACATAAACATTACCAACCTGCACAGGGTACAATACAACATAGTTAAAACCACCAGTCACGATTAACGAATGACTACAAGAAAGCACAGAAATCCTACCATGTGATCAGCCAGATTGTCACAAATATTCAGGCTCTCAATCTCTCCATACTTCTTCAGTTCTTCAAACAAGTCTTCATAAAAATCCTGCCACAGTACCATAATAAATCATATTCCAAATTTCCAATTAGTTACTTCTCCTCAAATATTTTCTAAGAACACAAAGTACGAAGCTATTTGATAGCTACCACTCCCTTCGTCCCAAAATAAGTGTTACCTTAGCAAAAATCTATTTTGGGACCGAGGGAGCATTATGAACCACTAAAAAGCAACGTCCTGCTTCCAATTCCAATTCCAATTCAACATAAAGCTTTACTCAAAAGAAGCAATCATATCATAAAACATGTCAAATCCAAGATCATTCCTTACCATAATACCTACAAGAACGGTCGTTTTACATGGAACACACAAATGGTGGCAATAATGATCAATAAAGCAGAAGACCTAATTAGGTATACCTTAAAAGAAGCAATTATATCATAGAACATGTCAAATCCAAGATCATTCCCAACTATATAACCTACAACAACGGTTTTTTACAAGGGACAAACAAATAGTGGCAACAATGATCAATAAAGCACAAGAACCTAACTGGGTATACCTCAAATAACCAATCATATCTCATATCACCGAACATGTCAAATCATGGCTCATTCATACTATAATACCTCTACAACAACAGTCTTTTCTTTCATGGAATGCACAGATAGTGGCAACAATGACCAATAAAATAGAAAAGTAAAGCAGAAAAAACAACTGGGAATACCTCAAAAGAAGCAGTCAATATCATAAAACACACAAAATTCCCGATCATTCATACTACAATACCTCTCACAAGATTCTTTTTTTTTTTTTCATGAATCACACAAATACTAGCAAGAATGATTAATAAAACAGACAAGTAAAGCAGAAGAACTTAACTGGGTAAATCTCGAAGGGAAGCAATCATATCATATAACGTATCAAAATCATGATCATTCCTAACTATAATTCCTACAACGACGTTTTTTTTTTACACGGAACACACAAATAGTGGCAACAATGATCAATAAAACAAAGAACTTAACTAGGTAAACCTCAAAGGAAAGCAATCATATCATATACCACACAAAATTCACTATCATTCACACTAAAACACCTAAAGCAAAGGTCTTTTTCATGAAACAACCAAATTGTAGCAACAATAATCAATAAAATAGACAAATTAAGCGAAAAACCTAACTGGGTATACCTCAAAAGAAGCAATCATATCATAAACCATGTCAAATCGTGACAAAAATAGTAATTTACAGCAGAAAAACTTAATGGGTATACCTCAAAATGTTCCTGGATTTTGCGAGGATCAATGGGATTGCCTTGAGCATCAACACCAGGGGTAATTGAATCAGGCCTTTGATACATATTTGAGAGGAGAATAGTAGGACTAATACTTGGTTTCGTATGGAGCCTCGAGCATCGATCTCCATGTCTACAAGCACCGATCTTGAAGTAGAAAGGACAATTCACTCTATCCTTTTCAGTACCGAAAATTGAAGCTAAGTGTTCTGCCATTACGAATTTGGGATTCTGGAAAGTTCTGTTCTTCTGGGATTGTAGAGAAGATGAAGATGAGGAGGAATTATATACGATGAAGAAGCTTCTGGATAATTCTACACAATACTTTGCGGTTAGATAAATAATAAGAGTGAAATTTGTGAACATTGAGGTGGTTTGCCCGAGTGGTTAAGGGGGAAGACTTAAGATCTTCTGCACATAAGTGCGCGTGGGTTCGAACCCCACAGCCACCATACCATTTTTTTTATTTCTCCGACTGGCTAGACTATGACATTCGATGGGTTTAGACCGTTGGACGAGAAGTCAGTGATGTAGTATGTAAAAGCTACTCATTTTTCTGTTACGTTGTATATTCGAATCCCACAACCATCATACTTTTTTTTATTTTTTCGCTGAGCACGACAACAACATTCGATGGGTTCAAGTCGTTGGACGAAAAGTCGGTGTTGGAGTACATAAAAGCAACTTATTTTTCTGTTTTGTTTTATATTCGATCCCATGGTCACCATACCTTTTTTTATTTCTCCGGTGGGCACTACGATATTTGATGGGTTCAAGTCGTTGGACGAGAAGTCAGTGTTGGAGTACGTAAAAGCTACTCTCTTTTTTTGTTACATCTTTTTTATATTGGGTATAGACCAATCAATGTATAACTTTTTTTATTTCTCCGCCAACGATGACATTCGAAGAGTTCAAGCCATTGGACGAGAAGTTAGTGTTGGAGTACGTAAAAGCTATTTCCATTATGTTATATTTATATATTAGATAAACCGATTAATTTTTAACTTTTTTTATTTCTCCACCAACCTCCACATTCGATGAGTTCAGGCCATTGGACGAGAAGTAGGTGTTGGAGTACGTAAAAGCTACTCCTCTTTTGTTATATTTTTTTTATATTGGATAGACCGATTAACATATGACTTGATTAGTAACTGATGAATGACTGTTGAGTCGAACCGAATCTATCGATATCTTATTGTTTTGTAGCGGTTTAGCACATACAAAAATCGATAACTATTAAGTGCGAAAATCGAACCTCGCTGGCGACAACGTGGGGTTCCACACGTTGGATGAGAAGTCAATGGCGGAGAATGTAAAAATTACTCCTTTTTTGTTACAATTGTCATAATGAGTAAATCGATTAGCTTATATATAATTCGTATGATAACTGAAGTATAATTGTTAAGTCGAACTAAAGCAACCAATATCTCATTAGTTTGATACCGGTTTTGGATGGGGAAAAAAATGATATTGATCTACCACATGTAAAAACTGATAATCGATAAGTCAAATCATTAAATATAAAAATCAAACTGAACCACCTAATAAACACTCCTACTTCTTTCTATTGTGTCGTATGAGCATTAACTTGAAAAATATTTTCTTGCTATGCTTTGTATAAATCTCTTATATGAAGATAGTTAACAAAAAATCTATTATAGAAATTTTATCACTAATGTTTTCGATTTTCAAGTCGGGGAAAAGAAAAAAAAACAACTAATCTAAATGGTAAAAAAATGCTATGCGTCTGCCGGGAGTCGAACCCGGGTCTATTGCTTGGAAGGCAATTATCCTAACCGTTGGACTACAAACGCTATTGTTGTGAAAGTGTCACGACATTTTATCCATTTACATGTACAATATCAGCTTTAGAGCTCGACTAATTGAATTCATATTGTAAAGTACCAATATGAGAGTAAACTTCTCCATAATATAATGTGTTACATACCTTGTTTGCATAACCTGATTGAGTACTTTCTGTTTGAAATAGTTATTAGGTTAGGACTATCCATAAAGGTCGAGTTCATTAATTAGTTTGTCCTCATTCTAAACCTATAACGTATAGATTGTTGGGTTCGAAAGTGATTAGGGCATCATGTAGAAACTTACAATTGTAAATTATATGATAATAAATTGGATGACAAAAACTTAGACTAAAAAACATAATATTATTATATGGTTTAGCCAATCGGCCAATATATGAAAAACTAATAAAAAATATATATTAAAACTGTTGAGGAAAAATATCTTCATAAACAAAACTCTTAATTAACTACATTATGGATGTTTTTGTGTTATTGGTATGAGAAGAGGAGTCTTCAATTTATAGAGTTCCAAACCTTTTCCTCTAAGGAAAGAATAAATCAAATATGGAAGAAAATAATGTTTTTTCCTTTCGGAAAAAAGGTTAAAACATTTATGTAATGTATGTCTTTTCTAAAATAAATAAACTTCAAATAAGATAAAGAAAATCAGGACAAAACCCTAACATAGATACACAATTATAAATGTTTCAAAGACAACAATTTTCTATAAGAAACTTCAGTGTATCTTCTTAGAGTTCAAATTGATAGAGATTTATCCATCTTGTGAGGATTCTCATCAGCTAATGACACAAATCATGATTGTTACAAATCCATTTTCGATAAGGATTATTTTTTAAAGTTTCATAACTACTATTTTACACCTCAATACTACACTTTCAAATAGTAGTAATACAAATGTATAAGATATGTACTAGCTTGTTCCAAAAAAAGAAGAAGATATATATACACTAGCTAGAGAGAAGGAAAAAAAAAACAATACTATGAGATAGATATAGTGAGAAAAGACTAATTTCAACTCGCGCATGATTTTTCATGCTAAATATGTTATGAAGATTTGAATTTAGCCTTGCAATTAGTATTGTAGAGCCCAACAAAAGAGACTTTCGACCTTTCTTTCTTAAAAAATAGAAAAGTTAAAAGGGTTATTTTTAAAAGGATAAAAACTCAACTTATTAAACTATATTTACTCATATAATCTAATTAAAGAAGGGGTCATTTTCATTATTACTATTACGGTTAGTAAAATTAGATCCACTTATTCTAGGACCTGATCTTGATACTGGTCCATAACAATCAAAGTCGAAGCATAAGCCTATTAGTGAAGTGAATTGGGGTCGTTTGATAGAGTGTACGTATTAGAGAAAATAATGTGTACATTAGCTTTGATGTATTAGTAGTACCTTGTTTGGTACACTTTTCTAACCTATGCATAACTGATGCTTGCACTACAAGAAAAACAGCCTCTAAGGAAGGGAAATATGGTCCCTGAAAGTTCAAATCTAGTCCCAAATAGTCTATTGAGACGGGAAAAGGCTGGTCGCGACCCGTCCTAAAATGCTTCTTCGCTAAAGGTCAATTGGGACGAGTCCCTTTTGCTGGTCGCTAAATGAGTTTAGAGACGGAATCAAAGCTGGTCCCAAAATACTTTTGAAGACTGTATATCTCATCCCAAATAGAGGATTTTCTTCTTTGAAAACTAGTCATTTCTGGTCTTTAAATCCCTTTAGGGACTAGCAACGAACTAGTCCTAGATTACTCTTTAGGGACGAGCAACTACCTCGTCCTAGAGTACTTTTTTTTTATGAGCAACTACATCGTCTTAGATTGTTTTTTCGCAACTAGCAACACCTCGTCCTAGATGAACCTTTAGGGACAAGAAGTTGTCTAATCCTAGATGAAACATTTAGAGACAAGAACTATCTCGTCTTAGATGAACTTTTAGAGACGAGCAACATTTTTGGTCTCTAACTGAGCATCAGTGCTTCTGGATCTTCATTTCACAAAAATAATATAAATTTTATCAATAAATAAAAGACTTCCATGGTAAATCTCCATACAAAAGGCAGATATAAATATAAAAATAGTTAAACATCCCATGGTGTTTCACTATTTGTTTAACAAAAAAAAGCTTAGC
>JAJONQ010001774.1:0-28877 GCA_036250385.1 Solanum microdontum | reverse complement strand
TTTTGAGATTCGAGTTGCCTTTATGGCCATATTTTATAAGTTAAGTTGTTTTCTAATCTTGCATTAGCATTGAGTTATTCTGTTGGGTTAGGTTTCCGTTGAGTTAAGAAAGCCAGGCCAAGGGTTCGCTTGGGGCCAGAAATGGTCTCCGGGTGCCGGTCCCGTCCAGGGTGTAGGCTCGGGGCGTGACAATTAGGGTTACCACATTTTCTCTACAATAATTTTATCACTGAGAGTTGTGGTAACGTAAGGCTAGGTCAAGGAGGTCGAAACCAATTTACAGCTAATGCTAATGCTTTTCTCTGTGATGATGTCTTTCGCATCATGTATGTGCCCCTAACGATCTCTATGTAAGATTATCGTGTTCAAGATCCTAATATTATACATTAAAGTATTTAATCTTACAGGATCCGCTATGATTCCATTAGAGTTTAGAGGGGAACGAAGTGTTTGGATCAAAGATGAATTGACTACGGGGAATGAGAAGAGGAAAGATTTTATAATACCACATGAGAGTCTGAGAAGATAAGAGCAAATATGATGAATTTGAAGAGAGAACAAACAAAACAAGTAATATTTATTTTGTTGATTGATTTTCCTTTCTAACAAAGGTGAACCCAGGATTTGAAGATGAAAGGTGCACTACCAATGGCTAATGCACGTTAGTTAAAGCATATCACCCGATGTCGATTCGTATGATAACTTTATTAAACATAAAAATATAAAACTAATGTACTAACGTATAAATATGAATTCAATGACTCTAGCTACCATATAAAGATTTCTTTGTAAAGTGGTGGTTTTGAACTTCACTTTGCACGAGGTCGCAAGTTTGAAACTAGCCATCAGATAGGCCCAGGTGTCATATCTTTACAGGTTCCACTGATGGTTATGTTTCTTCATATGGTCATTGGCCCATCAAAAGTAAAACACAGACACTTACTGCAATGATCACAGAATGAAGGATCAACTTCTCTGTAATAAGAGGTTTGCACCATGGAGTAGGCCTTGTTTCCATTTTGCAGGCAAGGGGATATCTCTTGTATTATAGCTTCATTCACTTGTTGTCCTCTAAATTAGTCTCTTTCTCAATAGAATATTTTTCCATAATCTAGTGAAATGAATGAAGAGAGAAGAATGAAATCATGAAACGGAAACTTAATGCATCTATCCTTTTTTTGTCTCTCTTAACATGACACAGATCTATTATGTTTCCAAAATTCTAGAGCTTCTTCATCAAGTATCACTACAAGCTTTGTTCTATGTCACCTAGAGTAAGGCGAAAGTTGGCTCAGCTTCCAACCAGAAACAATATTTTATTTGCCAAGTCTTCTAGGTCTTTGGAGGATCGCAATGATGTACCATGTACACCTAAGACAGGTATACATTGTACAACGGTCCCGACCAAACGGTTCGTTAAAATAGGTCCCATCAGATGCTTGTGATAACATCTGAAGTTTCCATCAGTGCAGGATGTTACATACCCTACCGGTGGAAAATAATCCTTTTAAGGACAATCCCAATTTATTTATCACGAACTGCACAGTCTGTGTGAGTCCAATGAGATCGAACATGAGTCGCAACCAATCCACCAGCAAGTATGCACTTCAAAATCAAATTTGTGGCTGATTACACACATGTATAGACTGCAGAAACCCTTCCTGTTAATGCATATCTCACAGAAGCAATCATCAGCCGGCAACTGGCTTTGGCATGCTATATTCCGACATATCTTGTACACGAAAACCTCAATCAAGGAAGTCTGAGACACTTAGATGTAAGAATGCCTGAATACCGGCATTATTTGTGACAAAAAAAATTCAACAAAAATAATTATTGTAAATGTAATGATCATATTGTATAAATAGTAATGCAATGAATCAGTGTTTTATATATGATGTATATCTATGTATAAAAAATATATACATATATTGGATGCATTGTTTATACAATACATTATATGAAGGATACTCTCACTTATACATTATGATATATACTCAAAAAGTTCAATAGAGCTTAACTATACATGAAGTATAAGTTGACTATATATGAAGTATACACTGACTATTCAATATTGAGCAACTCAAAATCATCTATAAACAGTCCCAAATTTTATACATATGCAATCATCTAGATGTTTCGAGTCTTTTGATATATAATTTGTTCAAAACCATTCACGGCTGCAGTACGTCGAATATTATTATTTAAAAAAAAGAATTATTGATGGATAGGTAATATACCTCCTACTGATAGTTGTATTATATAGAATGTCATTGTATGTGACAGTTCCTCCGACATTTTTTTGCAATCTTCCTCCCAATATATTTAACAAAGTTGTTTTCCCATTGCCAGAAGGTCTCATTAAGGCAAGAATATCACCCTTCCGGTTATACCCTTGAGTATCCGCTTGTAATTATCATGCACAAACTGGGAAGCTACCTTTAATACAATTGCCTTGACAGGATTGTTGGAGGAAACTTGGCTAATCTTCACCTGCACTCAGTATCCGCGATGAAGAATCTGAGATTAGAAAAGGTAGAAGAAGAAGAAGTTGAAGTCGAAGAAGAAAAATTCCTGCATCAAATTAAACTGGTTCCGGCTAGTGATATTGTGACGATGGGAAATAGTTCCGGCAAGAGATTGATCATTGTGACTTAATGCATTTGATGCTTATGCGTGACTTACTTGTTAATTGTGATTGAAGTACTTGTTGCGTGTAACTGAACTACTTGGCATTGAGATTGACTTATTTGATTCGTTTGATTGTTGAATTGTGAAGATTGAACTGCGAAAATTGAGCCTTGTGAGTTGTTTATTATAGAACTGGTAGGTTGGGCTGAATTCTGTGCAGGTTATAGTTTGAGGAGGTTTGGTTGGAGTATAAGGGGTATTCAATTTCTAGCTAGATGTCTTGTTTATTAGGTTGCTTGTTGGGTACCGTGTTGTTGGTACTTATCCCTTGCTTCTACACTTGTGTAGGTTCCGAACGCGGACTCATGTGATCTCTTTCTCCTTCTTTTGATTTCAAGGTTTGTCAAGGATTTGAAGAGGTAGTTGTTCATCACCTTGGCGGGCTCTCTTTTTTCTTTTCTTTATACTTTTAGAAACAAAGATTGAGACTTATACTTATTTCTTAATTCCGCACTTTATGTATTCAGTGGTTTGTACACGTGACAACTAGATTTTGAGGATTTTAATAGAATGAATAAGTTTATTGCCTTTGTCTTGTTCTTGCTTTACTGTTTTCCACATCTCTTTCGTTCTCGTTGGATTGAGGTTGACTTGTCATATTGTGAATAAACAAGTGTCATCACGTCCATTTTTGGGTCGTGCCAGAAGCTTTTACAAAATGTAAAAGAATGCAAATCATGTGAAGAAATATTCAAAAACTTTTATTCTCATAAAAGTTGTATTACTCCCTCTGTTTCATACTAGTTGTCTACTTTATTATAAACAATTGTTCCAAATCACTTATCACTTATCAATTATCAAATCAAAAGAAATTAATTAAAAGTTCTAACCCCATGAGTTAATATTTTTTGAAAGCCTAAATTACATGTTTATAAGTCTCAAAAAGTTCATTTTTGAAAGGAGTGAATAAAGGGTAAATTAGTAAAATTACTCATTTTATATTATGATATTTTAAGGGGCATGTAGACAAAAAAGTGGACAACTAATTAAGATGAAACATAGGAAGTACCTCTAAAACAGAAACTTACTTTAAATTTAAAACAATTTGTTTTTAAGCTATATTTAGAATATATTATTGCAATATACACCTAACATAATACATAGATAATTAAATGGTTTCATATTTAATAATTTGTTAAATTTGTGAAGCTATACTTGTTGGAAAAACTATATGCACAGCGAAAGCATATCAAAATCATACAACTTACATGAATAATAGACAACACATTGTTTATACTAGAACAAGTACAATCATGTTAGGGCATATAAACTTTCTGAATTTAATTTCAAAATTACCTCTTGAAGCGTGAACCGATACCTTCAAGTGAATCCACAAGCTAGTCGACAAGCTAGAAACTTCAAGCAAATTCATAAACTAGTCCACAAACTAGACCACAGTTCTACTGTCTTCTACAGTAATCCCAAGTTCACTTCCGAACCCTCTCAATACTTGGGTAGACAAGTATTTTATGGAAAAATTATTTTTCAAGGGTTAGAAGAATCCCTATTTATAGAGATTTCTTCTTAGTCCAAGTAAAAGGAATACCATGTCTTTCCTTAGAATAGAAAGACATGTACATCTCCCTTTCCTTAGAAAAGAAAAAAGTCATGTCCTTCCTCCTTTCTTTAGAATAGAAAAAGTGATATACTTCTCCCTTGCCTTAGAACATAGAAAGATACATACTTCTCCCTTTCCTTAGAATAGAGAAAGACACATACTTCTCCTTTTTCCCTTTACAATAAATTCTGAGTTCTAGATAAACATGGGCACGGTAGGGACCACAGAATTAATTACCGAGGCTTCTTATTATGAAAATAATTCCAAATAATTAATTTGAATTATTCTTACAATAATAAATTACAAATCATTCCACTAGAAATTCGTAATTGCACTCCTCTATTTATATTTCAAAATTCCCCATGTTAAGATTACAGATACTAATCAATAAATTAAATTACTGACGAACTTAATTCAATGATGAATTTCCTTTAGAGCATTGCTTAACTTATTTCATGTGTCGGATTCTTAAATCCACTTGCAAGGTTTGACACGATGAAAACTTTTAAGCTTCTCAAAAAGGCATATCATCAATCTCTATACCGAGACATGGATTCCATCAACTAACTTATTATTTCACCAATATATATTATCATTATCCAATCTACCAGGAATATTGACCCATCTTAGAATCTCACCGTTTAATAAATCAAAACGATGATTAACATATACATATCATAATAGTTATATCAGGATTAAGAATATAAGTACATTTAATAGTTTAGAGAATATGCTTTTGTCAGTCAGTCTAAAACAACTATCTCTACTCGGTCCCGTTCAATACATACAAAATGCACTAGCACAAGAAGTTGGAACTATACCATTCTCATAATCAAGATAAACTACATATAATCTTGTGCTACAATTGTCCCGATGGCATGTCCAATTTCCATCTTAGATTGTGAACAAAAAAAAACTTTATACTTATAACAACCGATGATTTAATCCTCTGTGTATAAGCTTAAACTCTATACACTAAATCATCTACTATATAAGTAAACAAGCACCATAAACGAATATATGATCTATAAAAATAAATAAATAATTATTCTATAATAAATACTATATCTAAACACGTGGTTAATAGTATATATCCCAACAACTACGACGCTGTTTGGACATGATTTGAAATTATTAATTTACGATGTTGTTTCGATAAATTATGACTATGATCAACTTTCTATCTTTAACCTTTTGATTCAACGCATGAATCATTATGATATTGACACACATATGATCATAGTCATAATTTGTCGAAACAACATCGTAAATTAATAATTTCAAATCATGTCCAAATGGCTCTGTAGTATTATAAAGAAATAGAGAGAGTATTTAGTTTAGCTTTTATTTCTTGTCACTAACCTGTACCTTTTTTATTCCTTTTGCCAAAAATTGACTAGACTCAAATCGACATTCATTGCTCTTGCTCTCTGTTAGTTTGCCTGACTGAGGAAAAGCTCTAAAAAATCTCACCCAAAACAAGCAAAGAAGAAGCTAGGATTCTCATTTTATCCTTAATGATGCAAATGTTTGTGTACTTGAAGAGTACTATGTAATCCACACTTTTTCTGCTAATTTAAATATATTCTGAACAATCTGAATGAAATACACACATAATTCTATTAAATGTTATGACTAATTAAGGATCTACAGGCAATATAGGATTAACACTAATCAGTGATAATTCAAAAAGAAATATCATCCTAACTGAAAAATTCCAATTTCATATAAATATGTCATCTATTTTGAAGAATGTTTAATTTTGTTTTGTCAACTTAACTTTTTATTTTGAGGAAATTACTCAAAGGGAAAAACAAATTATGACAAAATTCAAACTTTTTAAAATGGGAAGTAAGTGGGGGAGGGGAATCCAATATTTCTTTACGCAACTTGAGCAGAAACATAGCAGTCATGCATACTGATTTTCAAAATTGATATAAGAGGGTTTTCATGGTGATTAAAAAGAGAACCTGTGACTCAATTTTGGCAGGGAGATGATTGGGAAGGCATTCTCCATAGATAGATTGGAAAGGAATTTTCCGGAGAGATGATCGAAAAGGAAATTCACCGGTGGAGGAGATGATTCTACACTTTAAGAAGGAAGGCTACATGGTCAAAACTTATAAGTGGATCCTATACCCTATTTTTGGTTCATTTTTATGTTATATTTATTTTTTTTGGAAAAAAATATCATTAGAAAGAAATATTTAGTAATTTTTAATTAACTAAAAAGAAGGCACTAAATCTGTAAGGCCTAATTTATTTTCATTAAGATTAAAACGTCTGAATCTGAATGCACTTCATGTTAAATAATTAAGATATTTTATTTTCTCAACATCTGGATGTATAAAATTTGGAGTTTTTGAAGTTTGAATAGTTGACTTTGGTCTGGGTGGACCTTTAGTTTGATTCTCAAGGCATCCAGACTCATTTCGAGTAGCCTTGTAGCTTATGGCTAAAATAGACCCTTGGCTTGAGACACACTTTTTGTCGAGACGACATTTGATGGAAGTTTTGACATATCCGTTGAGTTTGGAATGTCAAATTTATTAGGGTAGTATTAGTTTTTTGCATGCACGGGGTTCCGAACAAATCTCAAGCATACAATCAGGGCAATTTACCAATTCCAACTTGAGCTGGTGCAGCCCTTGCTGGTGGACAACATTTTGGGCGTCCTGTTCGTGGGAATTGAGATACATTCATTGAGGTCTAAAAAATGGTCCACCACATTTGCGAGCTCGGCTCGACGTTTGTAGAGAATGGGAATGTAACACCTTAAATTTCGAAAAGAATTAAAGAGAGGTTCGTTCAAGTCAACCATCATCTTCTAGTTTTGGGTCAACTTCAGTCCACCATATATTTTAGCACATAAAGAGTTAGGTGGTCCATAACCTTTCAAATTGAAGGTCTTTGAGTCCTCATTCCAAAGCAACCAAGTTTGCTTAATTTTGAGCTCGGGCTAAAAACATTATGCTTATTTGAGTGACGCCTCTCTATTTAAGGCATCTAGTTCATTTGTAGAAGGGTATTTTGGTCTTTTTCTTTTCCTAATAATCCTAGACACATTTTTCCTAACCCAATTAAGGGTCTAATGAGATGCTAAACCACCTTTCCACGTTCTAAGCACTTAGAAAAAATAAGACAAGAGTTCAAGAGGAGAAATATCTAGGTTTCGAGAGGTCGTCAAGAGCCAGTCGATTTTCTCCAAGAACATTGTTCTTTCCAAGTATGGAAGGATTTTCACAGTGAAGGACTTGTTCATCGTCACTCCATACATCTAATTCACCCACAAAATCGTTGTATCTAAAGGATTCTTGCATAGTTCTTGATTTTTGTTCAAATCATTAACAATGGAGGTTGTGAATTCGTTTGTGTTGTGGATCTTTGGTAAGACTTATATTTCAACAAGGTTTGTATGAAATTTCTATGAATTTGAGTTGGGTTTGAGAGTCAATAAGAGTTTAGGAGGAATTACTCAATTCTAAACTAGTTAGAGCCCTATTTTGGCTTGAAAACATTATCGGGTTTCAGGGTGGGGGGATGGGGTGGCGTGTTACCAAGGTGCCAGAATTATTTCCTAGAAGTTTGGGGCCTAGCGCCCCACGCCAGCAGTGCACCGAAAACTTTGGTCATTAGTTTGGGGACTGGCACCCCACGCCAGTGGTGCGCCGGGGTCGCCTGGACTTTTTCCTTTCGTGTTTCATTCCACACGTATTATTTTGAGTCGTGACTACATTCTCTCATTTATATTCGATCCTAAAGGTTCCATTCATTCTTGAGAGTTCCCTCATATCCTAATCACACATCTTAACTTACAATCATAACTAAAGTGAGTTAAGAGGAAAGTTCAAGAGGTCTTTTTAAGTTATTTTGAGAATCTTTTGTAATCAACAATGGTTTTGAACTATGTTTTTGTGCAGTAACTATGATTAAGAGGAAGAGTCATATTCATGATTGAGAATGAATACAAGGGAACTAGGTATTCCCAAATGTAATACTTTTACATTTTAAGAGAGACACTGTGATTTCTAAATGAGTTTAGAGATATTTCAGGGTATTACCTCTTTTAATTGGATATTTTGAGTAATTACCTCAAATTGAGAAACAGTGTTTTTCAACATCAAACATGAGTATATAATTATTGGGAGTAGTATTGAGCACCAATATGGGGATGAGTTCAGACAACTCACATTCCTCATACTTTTAGACAATTCCTTCTTGCTTTTAAGCATAGCTTAGTGGATCTACTTAGTTGAGGTGTTCTATACCCCGACAAGTTATATGACAGTTTTGGCAGCGTTGGAGAGACATTGTATCATCACATAGCTCATAGTTATTGTTGTCGGCTAGAGAATCTCCCAAATAAGAGTAATGAATAACTTATTGTATTGTTGTAAATCATTGAGTTTATATCTTTTTTATAATGCTTTAAACATTGCATCTCTTGTAATTGCTTTAATATTGGAGTGGAGTTGAAGTGGGTATGTCTTCTAGTCCCTATTAGTTCAGTTATCTATGATTTCAATTGCCTTTTCATGATTGAACATTCAATGTACCGAGGTCATTTCACCTGCATCTTATTTATGATGCAGATACATGTGTTCAGGGTCATCATCAAGTGCTTTGTTGATGCCATTTGTACTCCAGTTAGATTTGTTAACCTCCTTGCTTTCCGGAGGGCTTCACACTAATTTCCTGCATTTGATTAAGTTTTTGAGGGTTTTATCCCGACATCTATCTTAGTATTGAAAGGCTTGATAGATAGCTAGAGTGGAGGAGTGATAACGCTCAACTACACTTCATCTGATTCTAAGTGTAGGCGGTCTCAATCACGTATTAATCCAACTAAGAGTTGGGGTCGATCCCACATAGAGTGATAAAGTAAAGAATTCAATTACAAAGTGAAAATAATGTTCTAATCAGTTGTAGACGTAGACATTTTCAAAACAATTAAAGTATATGGAAGGGGTTTGACAGTAAATGTCAATTGGGGGGGGATTAGAGTGAACAATTAACAACTATGAACAAACATGAGTAATCAAGTAGAGAGGGATCCTTGGGGATATGATCAAATGAATGCCAATTTCGCTATATGGGTGATTATTATTTACTAAAAGTCATTGAACTTCAGTGGGTAGGCTAGGCCTTAGGTGTGATAACTATTTCTCAATCAACTATCATGAATCAAGCGAGTTCTCTTGAACCTCGACAAGCCCAACAAATATAAACACCCCAAAACCTCAATCATTCTACTTTTTGAAGCTAGATTAGTAGGATTGAATTCAGACCCACTTTATCAAGCTAACTCCACAATAACCCAATCACTACAATCATCAATTAATAACTTTAATTCTAAAACCTCTTTTTCAAGCAAGCTTTGAATGCTAAACTAGAACTGTATTTGCAACTACAAAGCATTAGTTAAAACTCAACTACTAATGGAACCCACTTCAAATCAACAATAAAATCAGTAAATACTAACACCCATAAGCTAATTGAAACATTCGATCACATGATCACACCCCCAAGAATGGGGTTTTTAGCCACACATAATAAAGAACAAGAAATAGTTACCAACTATGTTTTCCATCAGCTTGGGTAACAATCCACAAGTCTTCAAAATTTCTCAAATTGAGTTCAAAATCAATTAAACCCTAAATCTCTACTTAAAAAATCAAAGAACAATGTTAGGGATCAAAAACCCAGAACTAGACAATGTAGGAACTCTCAAAAACTTCAAAAATCATTTTTCTTCTTTTGAAAATTGCATTTATACGTTCCCTGATTTTTAGCTTCGGAGCCACTGGGTGAAATATGTCGGGCTTCGCCGAGTGCTCCTTTCCATCACCTTCTTGGCTTGGCTTTGCACCTCTTCCCTTCTGTGACTTTAGGCTAACAAAACAGTCATCACCGATCCGTTCGGTGCTTCGCCGAAACATCCATCTCATCGTCGAGTTGGTTTTGTCCATTGGCTGGCCTACTGTAACTTTTGGTGAGCTCAAGAGGCACTCAACGACTTGCCGAGTGGCTTTGGCGAGCATTAGCCTTGATTTTCTTCGGTTTTTTTAGTTTTTTCGCTTATTTTTTCCCGGTAATGTCATTGCCTTGCTCTTTTGCCTACATTGTTGCAAATTAGTATTTTAACATAAGTTTAGAACATAAAATAGGCATTGAGGACACTAAACCTCTGAATATTAATCCCTAAATAAGTCGAAATCCCCGACTCATCAATACGCCCAACTTAAACTTTTGCTTTTCCTTAAGTAATACACAAGATTAATCAAATCAACAAAGATGTCTACAAATAGTGCTACAGAAGACTCAACATGAATGCACAACAGGTTCAATATACCAATGTATTGTTCAATTGTGCGCTACAAGTTTCAAACTGTGACTAGCCATCATCAAATAGAAATCCAGCTCACAATGCTGGCTTCACATGCAAATTCAAGCTCAACAATAGTATTCAAATGCCCTTACATCAAGAATGATTCCATGCTCACACAAAGCTCATCAAAATATTAGATTTAAGGAATCAAAAGCAACTCTCACACTCTCTAAGATAAACACATCCATGATTCTACCAATTGGCTTCCCCGTATTTTCTAATCAACATGATATTATGCTCAATCAAGATAACAAAGGTCTTTCAAGGCTTGTAACAGGGTTGAGGGTAAAGGTATGATCATTTTGGCTTAGTGAATTCTACTTTCATGAAGCATGACATGCATTTCACTTTTTATTCTTTTTCTTTCACTCTTTTTGATTTTCACAATCCACCCTATGTTCTTTTAAGCATGATTCATTGGAAATCCCAATCCTTTTATCCACTGCACTAGCTTTATTGCAACATGAATTTCTTTTTCAATCTTTTTGTTCTATTTTCTCCTTTTTTTATATATATTTGGAGGGGTTCCATCTTTTTCAACACAATCCATCAAGGGTAATTTTTTACAAACTTCTTGACTTTTCTCCTTTTTAACCACACCCCCAACTTAGGCTTTTGGCCTAAGTTGTCTATTCAAATGGATCAATGCTTCATGAATGTTTGAGGTGATGGGAAAAAAAGTCAAATGTGTTCATGTTTCATCCAAAGAAAAGGTTAGGCTCAAATGGTGCCAAGCTAGGTTCACACTCTCACAAGGTGGTCACAAAGAGGTATACTAGCAATTTGGTTCACTCTCCACAAATTTTTGCCTAAGATCATCTCTATCATTCGCCTACATTAGTCAATTTAACTATCAGGGCAAGTTCTAGGTATTACGAAGCACATATTTCAAAATAATCTCACCACACAAGGCATTCAATACAATGATCAATCAAGATTCTACAATTTTAGCTCGCGTGAAACGATCATCACAAGATTTATTTCAACAATTGGCCCATCAGAATGAGATGGTAAGAGTATACACATGACTTATGAAACTCAAATCTGCCTCATTGGAATTGAACAAACATATCATTTAATCAAGAGCACTATTCACATTATCGGTATTTGTCACGCCCCGAAGCCACCCCAGGATGCGTACATGGGAACTAGGATCATAAGTGACCCCAGGCTAACCCTAAGATGGCATATCATAAGTATACTTAAAAGAAATACTGTGCGAAAGCATAAGACATGAGATAAACTAAAAGTGATGGGGAATACCCATTCTAAGTCTGGATATATAATCTGAGAGTTTAATGACAAATGAAATATCAAACTCCATGCTAACACTGAATCTAACTATGTCTGAAATAAAGTCTCTAACTGACTACAGATGCTGGGACATGCCCCAGCTATATCTAGCAAAAGTAAAACTAAAGACTAAAAGTCGAAAGATAATCATGTCAATCATCCTCAAAGAATGAGGACTCACCACTGATGCTGCTGAACTGAAGATCGGGAACTGATCTATGCGTGATCTGACTGCTGAGGACTTGAACCTACATCATGAGAAGATGTAGCGCAAAGTATGCGTCAGTACTTGAAAGGTACTGAGTATGAATGATAGAATAAAGCTGAACAATATATATAACTGCATAAAGCATATAAGTGAGCACTGATGTATGATAAGCATGCTACTATATTGGAAATACTGAACATGAGCTAACTGAATGCAATGACCAAGTTTATAACATGCTGAAACTGAATATTGAATTGTAACTGATAACCTGGTTAATGTAGTAGAATCTGACAGTGAGAGCTACTAATTACCGACATAAAACCACGTGAACTAAACGTGGAGTCCTATGTATACACCCCATCAAGAGGACCCAATATATCTTGCCAGAGGTATAGAGGCATGACTGGCATGATCACTAAAATGTAATGCTCATAGAGGGGACTTATCAACTTACGGGGGCATGTAGTTTTGGGACTATAAGGGTGACTGACCCTAGTCCAACTCGGTATTAAGTCTACTCCCAACTGATTATTAAAATAACATATTATGACTAATTTTCTGTCATACTGGATAGCTCAAAATACTGACATGCTAACTGAAAATGCAACTTTAATGTACTGATAATGAAACATTCGTAATTGGAGCATGTATAACTGAATAAACTGACGTAGCATGTGTAATTCATGAACTAAATGAATATACACAACTAGGGTTCTGAATTTCATGCAAGAACTTAAGCAACAACATGATAAACTGATTTATATCATTCTAACAGCTAAAACCCAACAATTTCTAACATTCAAGAAACCATAGGTCTAGTTAATATCAAGGGAATCAAGATTCTGACTGAAATCGAGGGACCTAATGGGCAAAAGGAACCCACTAGTGAAATCCCACATACCTGGTGATGAAATTCACGGAGAAAATTTTCAATTTTGGGGCTGGAATTGATGAAAACCTTGCTGCGTTTTCATGAAGGGCTGCTTGACTTTTCTCTCTATTTTGCTCTAAGTTACGGTTGATTTTTTGTGAATGTTTGATTAGGTTAGGTTCTATGTTGTTTACTAGGTTAAAACTGACCAAAACTACGTAGTTTAAGGGTCCAACGCATAGGAAAAAGACCCAAATGACCCTACTTAAAAATCTGACGCAGCTGACCATGACCCCTCTGATGGGCCTTCAAAGGGACCACGTATCGTGGAGCTGGTCGTGGTTCTTGGTCCAGTAGCTGCTGGTTCTAGGGGCTTCGACCACGATCCCTGCCATGGCCCATGTGAAAGACCACAGACCGTGAAGGTCGATGTAATTCTTCACTTCGGCTGGTGGTTTGCTGGCTCAGTTCTACGGACCCTACTATGACCCGTCATCAAGACCACAACCCATGGAGGGCTCTGTGGTCTGATGTCAGGGCCTGGGGAATTTGACTTTCCACCACGGGCACCAGTACGGCCCGTGAGGTGGTCCACGACCCGTGAAGAGTGCCGCGGTCCACCTCTGCTAGATGGTGCTGAAGTCCACGGGTAGGTCAATGGACCGTGGACCCTATCACGGTCCGTGAACCCTGCCCTGGTTCACTGGTTCAGGTGATTTTTGCTGCTCTTTTGTAGGTTTGGTTTTCGAGGTGTTACAATTGATCGCAACTGATACTCAAATATGCATGAGAAAAACCACATTCACAAATATCAAGAGGTTATATTTTAAATTTAGATAAAAAACTATTGGGTCAAAACCCAACATTCACATTAAAAACCAAAAAGCCATAGTCACACCAAGTAAGCATAACAAGCTAACAAAAATCAAACATTAACAAAAACAACCCAAAAGAGGCAGGCATGAAGACACCTCATCCCGCCAAATAAAACTAACAATTGTCCTCAATGTAACAGAAATGAACAGTCTCAAAATAAAACTAAAAAAAGTCAATATCCTCTTGTCAGGCGAAGTCTAAGGTGAACTCTGCACATCCAGGACTCTGTTAATCTGGGCATCAGTGCCCGACTCAGATCCATCTTTCACTCTACTAGAGCCCACCATCGATGCGTTCCGAAGAGAGGCCTCCATGGCTGTCTTTACCATCGCGCCCTCTAGATCCTCTAGGTCATCATATACCACGGCATCACGGGTACCATGTTCTTCCTCATTAGTCTCGGGAGCATCAGAATCGACATCTTCATCAACCACAGCAGAATCTCTGATCGTAGTAGCCGGAGGGATCTGAAAAATGTCTGGTAAATATATACTTGGGACCTCGGGAAGGTCTACCGTGCCGAAAAACATAGAAAGATCCATGGATTCAAGCTCATCCACATCACCTTTCAAGCTAGTAATATCGGCTCTCAAGGCCGTCACATCAGCCGACTGGCGTCCACTCTTCTCACATGCCTCCACTCTCACCATGAGGGCATCTAATGCTAGGCCATGCACGGTGATCAACTCCCTGTTCTCTCTCAACTCAGCTCGGATATGAGCTATGGCAATAACAATGTCCCTCTCAATCATACCGAGGACAACAACCTCTACCCGTGAAACTCGTACGTCAGCAGATTGGGCCAGATAGCCCATCTTAAATAGCATCGCTTGGGTCAATGAGGGCTGGAAACAACATCATCAGTAGAAGTAGAAGCAACAACAACCGAAGAAGGAACAATAGTAGAAGTGCTAGGGGTACCTGAAGGCTCACCGACCTGAGTAGGAGGGGTTGTGTCTGTCTCGAGCATCTCCACATCAACAACTGGGGATGTGTCCACCGGTGCAACTCTCTTCCTGTCAGCCTCATCTCTAGTGTACTCGACCTCAGTCCTCAGGATGCCAGTATAGGAAGTAGGAGTCACTTCCACATCTGTCTTCTCTACAAAAGGCACTCAAGCATGCCGGCATAACTCTGTGATCAACATCGGGAAATGAAGTGAAGTCTGACTCTGCTTGGCCCTCATGGACATCTCCTGCTCTATAATAAACCCGAGATTCAGCCTATCCCGTCAATGATTCATCCCAACAAGGCCACCTTAGGATGCCGGAGTATGGACTCATTCAGAGAAGGCATCAAGGTGCTGCTAATAAATCAAAACCCATACCAAGCAGCTACATTCAAATCCTTCTTCTCTATCTGAACTTCAGGCTTGATCCATGGAGGTGTGATGTTAAAAATCAGAGGATCTAACAATACCTTTAATTCATCCAGAGTTTTCTTTTGTAGGTGATCCAAAAAGACTTGCATGACATTTATAGTACACCTGACCACCACACCATGATCAACCGATGCAAATGAGCTAATCTTCTTCTTCCCCTTGGCACCAATTTCCCATATTTAGTGTAACACTCTTGGACCCAGGAAGGTATGTAGGAGCCTTGAGACCGTATAAATATCTCAAACTTGTGGAAGTTGCTTCTGTTCCACAGTTCTGGGTACCTTTCCACCACTCCATCTGTAAACAACCTCATCTCTTCCAAGATAGTCCTCAACCCTACAACCTCGAGTCTATTAAACTACATAGGAGGGGGTGCTTGACCCGGGACACTAAAGACAACTGCTCAATCATTTGTGCTGGAGGTGGAGGAGGTATAAGAGTCACCGATATTCTAGCCGGATCATGTAGTGCTTTAGAGCACAACTCAGCTCTCCTTCTCTGCAGAGTCTCATCATCCTCCAGCTCGGATGCAGATGTCGGCGATCTAGACCCTGAGTTACCCTCACCATCAGATTCTGAAGTGGTGAGGTGGGGGTCAAAGATAACTATGTTGTCGTAGCTATCCTCAGCCGAATGTTGCTCCGCAGGGTCGTTTCCCTTTTCTGTGCTCTTCCACCCTGTTAGAGGAAGTTTTTCTTGTGTATCTCGTTGGGGAGAAACACCCTCATTGATAACTATACCCCGTTCTCTCTTATGGGGTGGTTGATTTCTACCTGGAACCTTGGGTTTGGTCATTTATTTAAAATAACACAAAATTAGAAATAAGTTAACAAAAATCATAGTTGAAAAGATGCAAAAAAACGTTAACTAGTTCGGCGAGCTATGTCGGGCTCGCCGAATGTTCCAGAATAAAATTTCACAAAAGTCAGCATAAGTCGGCGAAGTCCAAGGCCTTTCGGTGATTTGCCGAACTCATTCGACGACCTAACAGTAGCTCGCGAAATAAAACAATATACGATAGAAACCCCTAGTAAAAAATTAACAACCTACTTAACATCATGCAACAGATCCGACAAAATACAAGCATGCATCAGAAACTACTAAAATTTAAGCCAAGATCGGGACACCAACCTCGAAAGTAGATAGAAAAACGCTAGGCTAGTGAACATGAAAGGAAAATTGCAAGATTACCCTAAGCAATCGATTCCCACAAAAAAATATTCTGAGCAAAAAAAAATATTCTAGATATAAATTTTAATAGTGCAAAAGTCGAAAAATATGAAAAGAAAGGGAATTTTAAATTTAAAACGGTTCAGACCCCTTTTGACCCTTAAGTTCGGGCCCTAGTCGGCGATATCAACTTATGTCGCCGACCATTCGGTGATGCACCGAATGGTGCTTTTTCCTGCCAAACTTTACTAAAATCCAGTCATTTGGTTGGTCAAAATGGCAATCCAAATCGGACTCGCTGACCTGTTTGGCGCATCGACAAACTGTACCAAAGCTCGCCTAATTGCTTTTTTTTCTAAAATTTCAATTTTTCAACCCGCACATCGAACATCCATTATTCAAACAACAACTTTAAAAACTAAAAACTTAGGTTGCCTCCCAAGAAATGGCTTATTTAACGTTGTGGCTTGACGAAGGCACGCTTTGAAGGTTCATTCTTCGGATTAACAATGGTATCACTCGGAAATCCTCCTTTTGGTCTTGGGTTTAAATGAGTGGAGATTTGACCCATATGTGTTTCCAGCTGGTTAATCGATAGTGAATGTGAGGTACCAATTTGGTTAAGGGATGAGACATTATCTTTCATTTTCTTTAGAACCTTGTTCGATCCTTCGACTTTGTTGAGAATACGCGGACACATATCTTCAGTGCAGAAATTTTTAGGATAGACCCTTTGCTCTTTTGGCTTTTGATGCTCATGGGGAGGTACATATTGTTCTTTGTCACCGTCCCTCTCTCTCCAATTCATACCATGGTCACGCGATTCCCTATCTCGGTCTCTCCAACCGTCATTGTGATCTCTATTCCAACCTTGGTTCCCACCCGACCTTGGATAGTTTGGACGAAAACCTCCTCTTTGATTTCTTAGGAAATGTACTTCCTCTTTATACATAGCTTTAAATTGCGCTTCATCTGGATTCACTCCAGTATCTCTGAATGCACAGCGTTGAAACCACTTCCCATGACATGTTTTGACAGTAGGTCCATTTGGGTCATCGTCTTGGCCATGTTTGCCTCCCGCTCTTGGTCCTTTTCTATTTATTCCTTTGACATCCTGAAGTTCAAATGAGACACTTGATCTTCTTTAGTGTACCAAGCACGATTGATATTTGTCATATCATCAAGAAGAGTAGATGCTATTTCTAACGGTTGTTGCATGATTCCTCCTCGCACAATCTTGTCAGCCACACCCTTGTTGACTGAATCTAGACTCTGATAGAAGTTTAATAATAACACATTGTTTGTGAGTGCATGAGTTGGACATCTGAGAAGCAACTTCTGAAACCTCAACCATATCTCATGTATTGGTTCACCATCCACTCTCTTAAAGTTAAGAACATTATCTCTCAATGTTACCATTTTCGAGGGAGGGAAAAACCTTACATAAAACACATCAATGAGCTCCTCCTGAGAAGTGATTGAATCCCTCAGTAAATCAGTCGACCACTTCGTTGCTTCCCCCATTAGGGAAAAGGGAAGCAATTGAAGTTGGACCGACTCCCAAGTGATGTTCTTGAAAGAAAATGGCCCTTACACATCCATAAAGTTCCGGATGTGATTCTGAGGATCCTCAGTAGCTAGACCTCCAAATAGACCTTTCATTTGCAACAACTGCAACATAGTTCTAGTCACATGAAACACCACATTTCCCACCACCGGAGGCAATCAAATAGCACGCATACTTCCCAGTTGATCTTCATTGACATCATGCAAGTTACCGATGTCATCATTGTGCCCAAGTTGGCTAGCATTGCTCCCGTTAACACTTATCTCTTCACGTATTTAAGTTCAGCCAATGACAAACAAAAATAAGTTGATTCAACTACAACAAAATTAGTGCACAACTTAACTCCACTAAAAGAATTTGTCACAACCCAGGGGTATACCCTTGATGTAATATGGCATGCTAGACCCCTAAAGGCCTAACACAAGCCCCTTAGTATATCATAACATAAAGTAAATAGAAATGATGCAGAAACTTTAAAAGTTTTTCCATACAATCGAAGTCTTTAAAAAAGCAAGCGGAAGCTTATAACACTATGTCTCAAACCATCTAAACCCACTTGAATAAAACTTTGGGATGCAACCCATACAATAGTCTCAAACCTAAAGAAAAGACATAAAGGAAAGGTGATCACATCCTCAATGCTATGAGGACTCACCAAGTCTTCAACTCCTTTGCTCTACTAGGAACCTATCCACGGAAATGGAACTCAATGTCGCCGGACCCTACATTTGATAATAATGTAGGCAAGAGTATGCGTTAGTACAAAAATTACTAAATATGTTAACTAGCATAACATCATAAGAGCATAACATAAGCGTTAGCCAACATAAGACATAAGAATAAGAGATAATAACATAGTCATCAATATAATATCCAACATAGACATAATGTAAGCAGTAGTCATCATAAAGCATGGTCCATATACATAATCAATACTTAGACCTTCATATGATAAAAGAACCACTTCATAAGTCAACGCCCTAGTATACTTGTGCAATGCATGAATGAGACCCCATAATCCCATCCATGCTAAGTATCCCCTTTGGCCATCATAATCATATTTACCATCTTATGGTCTCATCCTTAGCTTAATTCTGATAGAAAAGGGAATCTTCACCTTTAGTTAACATATTAGGGAAGGTAACTATAGCAACAATCCAAGCTAAGCATACATCATATAAGTGAAACACTTACTAGGTAACCTCAAGTCATACTTGTGAAATGCATGGATGAGACACCATAATTTCACCCATACTAAGTATCACTTTAAGTCATCATGCATATTGATTATCTCTTTTATCTCATATTTAGCTCATCATAAAGGACAAGGGGAATCACCTCAAGTAATACATATCATGGAAGGCCTATCAAGCTACAATCCACACAATTCATAGCTCATAACATAATACATATTAGCAATCATAGGTATTCACGTCCATGTTCATTTTAAGTAATCATAGGTATTCGCCTCCATGTTCATTTTAAGTAATCATAGGTATTCACCTCCATGTTAATTTTAAGTAATCATAGGTATTTGCCTCCATGTTCATTTTAAGTAATCATAGGTATTCGCCTCCACGTTCATTTTAAGTAATCATAGGTATTCGCCTCCATGTTCATTTTAAGTAATCATAGGTATTCGCCTCCACGTTCATTTTAAGTAATCATAGGTATTCGCCTCCACATCACTTAATAAGGATCATAGGTAATCACCTCCAAGTCCATCATAATATGATATAGGTGTTCGCCTCTATATCACTTTAAAGGCTAATGGGTAATCACCTATTACCTTGCCTTAGGAGTCATACATATGTAAAGGGTAATCAACTCAGACTCCTCATATCATGACATGGGTAATAACCTCATGTTTATCTCATTAGCAATAAAGGAATTCACCTCACATTCCTCTCATATAAAGGTCTTTGGGGGAATTATTACAAATTCATCACATTTCATAGTCCTTGGACTTAGATTCAATTTAGCTGAGCAAACCTTTCAACCTAGAATCTTCATATGTGAGAGAACCTTTCATATCATATCATATTCATGCTTAAGTGTTTATATGAGAATGTCCTTTCAACAACACAACAACATATCATGATCATAGACACTTCACTCTCAAAGTTTTCATAAGGTATGTACATAGTTTTCATAAAACATGAGTAATATCACACCTTACCCTTCCAAGGGTCCACTACAAGAAAATGGGTCTTTAGTGAAAGGAAAATTAGTATCTAAAAGGGCAAATCCAGTTGTTATTGGACAATTACGACCGGACATAAATTGGTCATCGCCCATCGTTAGTAGCTCCGACGTTAAAACTAGACGACCAAATTCAAGTCCGGTCGTTAAGACATCTTTAGTGACGGCAAAAAATTTGGTCATTAGATCTTTTTTGCGATCACATTTTCCCTTCGTTAATTTTTATCTTGGTCGCTAGATAACTTCATAAAGTTATATTATAAGCTATTTTAGCGACCGAAATCCATGTTATAACATCAACAATTTAACAACCACATTTCCCTTTGTTGATAGTTTAAAAATAAATATTATTAAATAAAAGGTTACATTTTGTCCAATCCCTTGTGATTGATAATTAAAAATCATTATTTTATATGTAACTAAACAAACATTTCCAAAGTCATAAAATATAGTCAATAATATAGTTGATGATAATGTAAGTACATAGTTAATTACATACAATGAAATGGTAATTAATATTTTAAAGAAAATATAGCCTAGATTATTGTAAAGTAAGTTTAATGAACTTCTTGCGCTTTAACTTGTTCATCTCTGCTAATATCTTCAATTGTTTTTCAACTCACTCCACACTTGAAGATCCTTCGTCACTTCAAATTCTTGATCATCTGTTGCAAGGATAAATATTTGCATCAGTTAATTGAATAGTTCATCAATCGGATATGTTGTGGAGACATAAATAATGATTGTATAATTATTTTCTCATCAAAAATCCAGATTGTGAGAAATTAAAATGCTTTGTTTCACAAGAAAATACAACAAAGTATAGAAGCACAATGTGAACAACATATATATATAGCAATAGTTGGGTGCAAAGAGAGTACAATTTGCTTTAAAATCTTAACACAAATGACTAGAAGGAACTTAATACTAACTAATTTCTAAATGTGCTCCAAGGATGCAAATCTCTGCCCAAAATCTAATGGATGTTGAGGTACTGTAAAGGGAGGGCAGCTTACTACAACATCAACCATGGTTCTCAAGAATGAACTTCCATTGTAAAGGGAGGGCAGCTAGCTACAACATCAACCATGGTTCTCAATACTGAACTTTGTTGTTTCAGTGGTTCGAAGATTTATCCTTGGAAGAGCATCAAATTTATTCGTTCAGATTCTCAAGTGTTCTTGTTCGTCAACTCCAAATGCAAACAATACTTCCACAAAAAGCTGAAGCCATCTAAACATACTTGGACAACTATGTATAGGAAAGAAGAAGCTGCCTAAAAAGAGGTGATGTACAACCAAGAAGCCTTACTCTAGGTCCATTGTGGGTGCAACCTTGGAGGTAATTCAGAAGAAGAGAACTGAAAGTCCAGAAGTTCGAAATGCTGCCATGGAGGCTGCTCTTTGAGAAATTATGGAAAGGATAAAGAAATGATGAAAAGAAGGATAAGAAGGCAGAGATTCACGTCAAGTTACAAAAAAAATAGAGGAAATAGTAATATGTCCAAAGGGGAATACTTTTGATTTTAAATGGTCACATGAGCTAAATGATATCGATGCTTCATGCTTTAAGCAATAAAAAGCTTACTGACCTGTAAAATGATTCAACCATTACTTTATTCACTTGATGATGGTGGTGATGAAGGATCTCTAAAGATTTCACTTTCAAACATTTCACATTTCTTCTCTATGTTATCCAAACGTCTTTTCATTGATTCATTTTCTTTTCGAGTCGCATTCAGTTCTTCTAATAGTGCAACCTTTTCCTTTCGACTCGCTTTTAGCTCTTCTAACAGTGCAGTCTTTGCAGCGCTACCTCCTTTCAAATCCTTACTGGTTATCCCACCACCAAATCCAACCACATGGCTCTTGCTCTGAGGTCCGAAACATCTTTCTACCACCTCGATATTAGTAAGAGATGGCTCAACTTGTAGTAGTTCTTGAATTTCGTCCTGTAAAATACAAGAAAATTTAAAGATAATGCAATATACATTCAGTAAAAGTATGTAAACAAAAATTTGTAAATAGACATACATATTTTTTATTAGTTTCAGGTTCGAGAAGCTTGTTGTCCTTCTTACGAGTCTCAAAGAAGATAGTCGCCATGTCTGGTGGATTACCATGCTTTCCTCCCTTAACATTCAAACAGTCATATATTTGAAACTAAAAGGAGCTTTCATAATAGGAGTAGAAGAATTGTATACTTACCAATTCATAAATTATCTCTCTAATTGTCTTGCTACCTGTACGATGAGGCATACTCAACTTAGACCTATTCCTTGAGTTTCGCGTACTTGTTTCATGTATTAACAACACATTAGAAACATTATGATAGACAATTTAAATGACTAGTTAATAAATATCCTACCTTAAATTTTTCGGTTAAAAAATGCTCTTTGACCAACCATTCCCAATCACTCTTGTCGACCACTTGTGGCACATCTTTGAGAACCTCTTTCAATGGTTTCGACTTTGCATTCATGTGCAATGATCCTCTCCAATTGCTCCATAACCTTCTCATATGTTTTAATACATGATCTCTATGACCATTCATGTCATCACTGTCAAATGTTTCCTAATATATATTACAGATATCATTAAACAAGAGACTCAAAATTTTAAAACGAAAGTGTAAACAACACTGTAGTAAGATAAAATGTTACATATATATATAATCAGCAAGGTAGTAACTTGTAAGTGTAACATTAAAGACAATAGATAGACAAATAACAGAGCATAAGAAAGAAAGAAGAAGATCAGAAGGAAAGGAAGACGAGATGAAAAACATAGCATGCAGTGTCTAGAGTGTCACAACAAGATAAGATAAGAAGATGAGATGAAGAAATTTTTACTGATTACTAGCTAACCACATTGTACTAAGATCAATTGTTACATATATATATAATCAACAAGGCTGTAACTTGTAAATGTAACATTGAAGACAACAGATAGACAAATAACAGAGCATAAGAAAGAAAGAAGAAGATCAGAAGGAAAAGAAGATGAGATGAAAAACATAGCATGCAGTGTCTAGAGTGTCACAACAGGATAAGATAAGAAGACGAGATGAAGAAGTTCTTACTGATTACTAGCTAACCACAATGTACTAAGATCAATTGTTACATATATATAATTAGCAAGGCTGTAACTTGTAAGTGTAACTTGCAGACAATAGATAGACAAATAACAGAGCATAAGAATGGAAGAAGAAGATCAGGAGGAAAAAAAGACGAAATGAAAAACATAGCATGCAATGTCTAGAGTGTCACAACAAGATAAGATAAGAAGATGAGATGAAGAAGATAATATTGATTACTAGCTAACCACACTGTACTAAGATCAACTGTTAAATATATAATCAACAAGGTTGTAAGTGTAACATTATTGATTCACTTGATGGGGTGGGCTGAAAACAGGGGGACAATTGCAGATTATGGACAATGACAGAGGGAATATTGCAGACAATAGATAGACAAATAACAGAGCATATGAAAGAAAGAAAGAAGACGAGATGAAGAATCTCTTACTGATTACTAGCAAACCACACTATAATAAGATAAGATAAGAAGACGAGATGAAGAAGCTCTTACTGTTTACTAGCAAAACACACTGTACTAAGATCAAATGTTAAATTTTCAGAAAGGTAATTGGTCTGCACTTTACTTCTATTACTAAATATTGTAATATATTGCCGAGAATGTCAAAGAAATGAACCAACAACAAGATTCATTAAATAGCAATTCAATCAGTAGTAATCATTTGAATCCTTACAGTGACAACTCCCCACATGTGTTCCAAATTAGCTTCTTCGATGTCTGTCCATGAGTGTACCCACAAAGGACACATATTACGATCACGAACGAAGGAACCTAAGTGTCTCGAAAATAAAGCATGATGATCCCCAACAACTCGATTATGATAAAAAGTGACTCTAAGCTTTTCTCCAGGTTTGAGTCCTGTAACAACTTTACACAAATTTGGTCCTCTAACCTTTTTAACATTCTCAAATTCAGATGAACCTACAAGTTTTGATATAAGTCAAACATAAAAGAATCTCAATTTCTAAATAATAAAGATGTCCTACAACTTAATAGAGCTCTATACCTGTTTTTCTTCTCTGATTGTCTTGCATCACTTCAACTTCATCTCGAGGGAGGGTAGGATCATCTTCCATTGGATCTGATCGCGAAAGAACACAATTATTATTTTGAGCGAGTTCATTCAGTTCATACTCTGCATTTTCAGAATCTTTACTTTGTCCATTCAAAGTTCTCTCTTCAGCACACCTTCTTATAGAGCCCATAGATGTAAAACTTTGTGCTTGCTTCGTTGCTAATCAAACATTAAAACAAACTCAATCCACTAACAGAAAAATGAATTTACCTACTAAATCTCAAGAGATTCTATCCATAGAAAACTAAAAAGGGAATATACTTGAAGCAATTCCATATCAGTAGTACTTAGAAGTTATTATAGGTACATGTGGGGGTTATCTACTTGCTTTTCTGGTGTACATACTTGGTCTATTGTATATATAAGACCTTAAAGTCGATAAGTACCTGATTTACTTCTCAAATCATGTTGCATTACTTCAAGCTCATCATGAGGAAAGGCAGTATCATATTTTATTTGACTAAAATCAGGTTGCCTGGTTCTTATTATGCGCTAGTACATTTGTATTAGAAGATACCGCACTGTACCCTTTACTTTTTCGAATTGAAGTTCTCTGCTAAAAAGTACTCCCTCTGCCATTCTGATCATATGCAACAAAATTTAAACCTTTGTTGTTTCCGATCATTTTTCTCTTTTCGACGCTTCCTCTAATAGAGCTGAGAGATGTAAAGTTATGTCCTTTCTCCTTTGCTACAATTCAAACATTATACATCCTTAGTCATCTAACAATAATAAAAAATTGTATACTAAGAAAATAAAATTAGATCAAAAACCTGGTTTACTTCTCGCAGTCTCTTGTATTACATCGAAATTTTCATGAGGAGAGGAAGTTTCATCTTCTATTAGATCAATACAAGGTTGCACAAGATTTTTGTCTGATGCTATTTCATTCCTATCAGAATGTGCAGCACTACAACCTTTACTTTTTCCTATCAAAGTTCCTTTTACTTACAATACTTCATGTAGCAGAGCCCATATATGTAAAGTTCTGCCTGATATTCTTTTCTACAATTTCAAACATTATAAAGTCTTAATCAGTAAAATAAATAACCTGAATCCCTCTCTAGGGCTTCTCCAAACAAGATTTCCCAAAAAAAATCTCTTAAACAAACATCAATATAGACCTATTCGAGATAATTATGAAAGTGCACTTTCTTAAAGTTAGAGCTAGAATCAATATAAAGAAAACATCTATTTAGTTATAGATCTCAGAGCAAGGAAAAATGAAAATTCACATTATAATTTCGAAATGACAGTATCTCAACCTTTGTTGTTTCCAATCATTTCTATGCTTCCTCCAATAGAGTTGAGAGATGTAAACCCTTTTACTCGTCCCATTACTTCAAGATCATGATAAGAAATTAAAGTATCAACTTCAATTGGATCAAAACCTGGTTTCATAAGGTTCTTATTGTGTGCTGGTTCATTTTTACCAGAAGCTGGAACACTAATTTTTACTCTTTCCATTTGGCATTCTATGTACAACATTTCTTTCTTTAATAGAGCACATAGATGTAAAGTTCTGTCCATTCTCCTTTGCTACAATTCAAACATTATACATCCTTAGTCATCTATCAATAATAAAAAATTGTATACTAAGAAAATAAAATAAGATCCAAAACCTGGTTTACTTCTTGCAGCCTCTTGCATTTCATCAAGATTTTCATGAGGAAAGGAAGTTTGATCTTCTATTAGATCAAGACAAGGCTGCATAAGATTCTTGTCCGATGCTAGTTCATTCCTATCAGAATATGCAGCACTACAACCTTTACTTTTTTCAATCGAAGTTCCTTGTACTACAATACTTCCTTTAACAGATCCCATAGATGTAAAGTTCTGCCCCGTTTCCTTTTCTACAATTCAAACATTATAAAGTCTTTATCAGTACATTAAATAACCTGAATTCCTCTCTTAGGCTTGTTCATACAAGATTTCCTAAAATAAATCTCTTAAACAAACATCAATATAGACCTATTCGAGATAAATATGAAAGTGAACTTTCCTATAGTTAGAGCTGGAATCATCGTAAAGAAAATGTCTATATAGAACTGAATGTATAGATCTCTATAGCTTGAGAATATAAAACACAACACCTAGCAATAAAAATTTGTATCTTCAGAAAATAAAATATAATACCTGATTTGCTTCTCAGAGTCTCTAGCATTCTGTTTGTTGGATCAATCAAGGTTCTCTTTTCAGCAGTTACTCTTACAGATCCCATAGATTTGAGGCTTTGCCCTCGTCCCCTGGCTAATGCTCTAGGTGGAAGGAATGATTGCTTTAAATTATTTGAACTTGATCCCATTTCAGATTTCTTAAAATTTAAAGGACTCATTTCATCCTATAATAAAGTCCAATTGTAGAGTACATTTAGCTAAGTATCTTTTAGGACGGATATTAACATAGAACAAATATAAAAGTAGCTAGGATAAACAAGTAGAAGATATTGTTATTGGATCAACCTCTATTCACTCTAACTACTTCAATGGATCAAAGTTACATATAGAAAATTTAGAATATATACATGCAATTTAAAAAATATAAGCATCAACTATGAAGTTCCAAACCTGTATGAGTTCTTTTTCTTTTCCTTTCAATTGAATCATGTAAATCCTCGGAATCACTATCATTCTTTTGCATATCATCAAAGAATCACGAGGCATACACTTTCGCACCACATTCCAACCTTTATTAGAATGATCTCTCGCATAAAACACTTGTGATGCTTGATTGGCTAATACAAAAGGCTCATCGATTTTCAAAAATAGTTGGGGGTTAACACTCACAAAGTCATATTCATCTATTTTAACTCCCCTTTCTTTGTCATATACATCATACCACATACATCTAAACAAAACCAATCTTCTCCTCCCAATAAATTGTAATTCAAGAATCTCTGTTAGTTCTCCATACTAATCAATGATTCTATCTTCTTCATCAGTCTCACCAGCAACAACTACCCCACAATTTTGAGTCCTCAAATCGTTATCATAATCTTGTACATGAAATCTATACCCATTAATAATGTATCCTTTGAAACGTGTCGTGTATTTCATAGGACCACGTGACAATGTGAGTAAATCTTCCATTTTCTTACTATTGTCATGTCTGTATAATCCAACAATCTATCATGATTAAGAACATAGTTTAGCAAATATTATTTCCATGATTTGAAAATAATAATTTTTAAATAGTATTCACCTTTTCTTTAAACCAATTGATGAATTGCCTATCTGTATTTTATTGAGAGGGATCACCTGGAACTTGAGAAAACTCTCTATAGAAGATTGAAGCCTAATAAGAGTCATTACTTACTCGAGAAGAATTATATTTAGATGCATTTTGAAGAATTAAAAAATCATTATTTTGAAAAGTAATTACTTACTCGAGAAATGGTTGAACTTCATCACAATTCTTCAAAATATAAATATGGGCTTTCTCCATTTCTTTTAAATCGAGTCAGTGTGTCTTGCCACCTTTTAAATCTTTTTCAGGTTGACAAAAAAATATTAAACCTCCATCAGATTCTATAGCACCCCCATCATAATTCCGTTCAAGGCGATTAAATTTTGTTTCCATTGTATGCAAATACCTTGAACATAAGGTCGTAAATTCATTTGCTATATGTCCCTCTGCAATAGAACCTTCAACGCATGATCTATTATGAATAAAAAGCTTCAAAAAGTATAACCATCGCTCCACTGTATACATTGATCGGTATTGAACAGGTCCAACAATCATCGCCTCATTAGCTAAATGAATTGGCAAGTGCTCCATGACATCAAAAAAAGCAGGAATGAAAACCTTTTCTAACTTGCATAAAGTTTCAGGAATTTGTGCTTCTATTTGTTCCAACTCCTCTAGCTTTAAGCACTTTGCTCCAACAATATTGAAAAACAATGACAACTCAATTATTGGATCACACACCTTATTGCATAGCACACTACGTATGGCATGTGGGATTAAATGTTGAAGAAGAATATGACAATCATGACTTTTTAATCCTGTGATTTTGTGATCTTTCATATTGATACAATGTGAAATATTTGATGAAAACCCATCAGGAACCCTTAAATCCTTCAAAAAATTTAAAAACTTGTGCTTCTCTTCAGGAGATAATGTGAAACATGTTGTTGGTAGCTCATACTTATCTCCAATTATTTTTGGATGTAATTCTTTCCTGATGTTCATTTCTTGCAAATCCAAGCGATTACTCAGGGTGTCTTTTGTTTTGCCTTTGATATTTAAGATTGTTCCCAAAATATTATCACATATATTCTTCTCAGTGTGTATCACATCTAAATTATGCTGCAACAACAAAGTTTTCCAATATGGAAGATAAAAAAAGATACTCTTCTTATTCCAATTATCACCTCTATTCTCATGTGACACTTTAATCTTTTTCTTTGGATCATTTGTTAGAGGTAACCCATCTAAATCAGCCACTTGATCAAGTATGTCATCACCAGACAATGTATTTGGAGGTAATCTCCACTCTGT
>JAJONQ010001773.1:0-30547 GCA_036250385.1 Solanum microdontum | reverse complement strand
TATTTTATTATTATATAAATAAAAGCAAGATTTTGTTTTGTAAAATCTATGTGAATGGCCCGTTTCTGCAGTTTTATTAGGCAAGGCTTAATTTTGACATGTTGACTTTTACATGTATAACTCCACAGGTATAGAAGCACTAGAGTGAGTTGCCTGCACCCAAGTTAAGAAATACTTGGGAAAAATTCAACTTAAATGTATTACCATAGTAAATAAATTTTACTTCTTTCCGTGTATTTTAATCTGATGTGACAGATTTTTTGCTTATTTTTCAGGTTAAATTCACTAATAGTGGACAATTACTTGCATTTATCTTTTAAGTGATTTTGATTGTGAAAAAAATCTTGTTTTGCTTCTCTAGACTCTAGTAATGAGTTGTACTTCTTCAGCTGAACGTTTGGTCAATCTGCTAGTTGTTGAATGACAAGGCATGAACAACTTTTCTACTTTATTAAATGTTGTTTTTGTAGATGAATGAAGCAACTAGTCAAATTCCGTTAACCTGAATCTGCATCTCATTTCGTTGACAAAATATAGAGTTTTTTTTTTCCTTCAATTTTTCAGTTACATATGCACTTATATATGCAGACTTTTATGTACTATACACGTTCATCTTTTCCTTTCTGGCCTTGTTTGAATAAAATGCTAGTCAATTTGCTCGGCTATATTTGGTTGATACAAAAAATTATCTTTATGTATTTTCCGACGGGTTTTGATTGTGACATACTACCTCATTTGTTGGCGCTGAATGCGGCTTTGAATCTAAATGATTCAAATATCAGGCTATTAAATGTTGAAATAAATTTTAATATCATTAAGATTTTAAATAAAGTTTTAACATCATTCAAAGGTATTTTTGTGTGAATAATTTTACCACCAATCTGTTTACAATTATCATCAACCACTTCTGTCATCACAATTATCACCATTACTATCAATCATCACCATTATTGTTAACTACCTCTGTCATTACAATTATCACTGTCAACCATCACCACTGTTATTAACCAATTCTATCATCACAACCAGTACTGTCAATCATAATTATTAATCTATACCACATCTATCATATCCATCATCATAATTATAACCGCTACCATTATCATCACTATTATTCACTACATCATTGCATGTAGTCGATCTGACTCCTACTACCAATTACTAGCTCCTAGCAACAACATCATCATTCTTCAGGTATTGCACCACCAACTACTAAAAAAACCAACTCTACCACGACTAGCAACTACTACTATCACGACAGTCATTACATGCAATGCCAATCACCTTCATCATCACAAGTCACAACTATAAATCACCACCACTATCACTAGCCATTAGCATCAACCATATTACAATGCAAACCATCTTCACCATCATGAACATATTTAAATATTTCATTTTAAAAAATTAAATAATGATTTTTTAAATTCAAATTTCTAGTTCTTTTCTAATATTATTTTATTTGTATTGTATTTTATTATGTATATAAATAAATAAATTACAGATACTAAAAAATAAACGACCTTAATCATTCATTATTCAAATTTAAAAACAACTTCTTAGTTATTTAGATGTGCTTTTTGATTTAGACATTTGAACTATTTAATCAATTCAAGTTGTTGTAATTCATAGTTGTCTGACTAACACATATTTTAAATATATATAAACTTTTTTTAAAACAATAAATTAATTTATATTAAATTCAAGATAAAACAATTACGTAATTTATAATTTTGAACTAATTTGAATTTATAAACACCTTCGACAAACAAACCACAAAGTATTTATCCAAAACTTTTATATGGGATTTCATTTAGTGACCGCAAACAGATAGTACAATAACACATTAAACAATTCACATTAGAAAAATATTTGTTTTAATTTATTTATCTCATTTTTCTTTTTAATGTATTTTCAAAAGTTTTTTTTTTCTAATTTGATTATTAATTAATTTTAATATCTCATTAATATAACACAAAATTAGAAGATCTAAAAATATTTTATACATTATAATTTTTATTATTTAAGATCATAATTCATAATACTTAAATTTTGTTTTTTAAAATTCCTTATCTAGTCAAATTATAATAATAAATTTCTATGTAAAAAAAATAAATTACTCGTATGGTTGAAATGTATATTTCGGTGAATTGCATATTATGTCCCCAATATATTCGAAATGAACAATTTAGAAAAATCAGTGGACGAGGAGACAACAAAAGGCGAGAAAAAAGATTCATCAAGTGCAGTGCTGGAGACGGAACCGTCAGATTCAGGAATGGCTGCTGCTTCCGCCACGGATGGTGTCGCTGCGACGGCACTACGGTCGGTAATTCAGCGGATTGAACACGCGGCTGAACGATGTGGCCGCAGATCGGACCAAGTAAGGCTGGTGGCTGTAAGCAAAACTAAGCCAGTATCTCTCGTCAAACAAGTTTACGATGCCGGTCACCGTTGCTTCGGTGAAAATTACGTCAAAGAGCTCATCGAGAAAGCTCCTCAGGTAAAGGTTCTATACTCGTGTTTGTGATTGCCGCTACATAATTTAAGCATAGAAAGCATATGATTGATTGGTTTGCTGATCGAATTGTTTTGTTTTATTTGACTCACTTTATTAAGGTTAAGTTCAGTCCAATACTAATACTGTAGGCAAATTTTTGGGCTTCTGTAATCTAATCCTATCTTGTAGTTTAATTTCAATTAACTGGTATCTAGTATAGGAATGTTCTGCTTCCATTGTGTTTTGTTTTTAGCTAAGTATGGATTAAAATTAAGAGATTTTAGATCTTTTAAACAAATGCCCTTCATGTGTTTTTATGTTTTTGTTATTTGGGATACGCTATATTTATAGGAAAATGAAGCTTTTCACCAGTAGCTTAATTGATTTTCTTTCTGAATATTGCCAAGAGTGAGATTGTTTGCTTTTAGAATTATTGTTATAGCCCAACCTGCTTATGCACAGTATTGCCACTTTGTCCAATGGACCTTACTGATTTGTCCCTCGAGTAAGTCGCAAAGATGCCTTAAGTGTGCTACCAAGTTACCTTATACTTTGTCATATATAGCGCAGGACTTTCCTGTCCTTTCCACGGTGTGAATCACCTGAGGTGTCTTCTACTTCAGAAGTTCACTAGCTTCAAAGTCTGCCAATTCTTGACCTTTCACGGACATCATAATTACATTCAATTGGTGTCTTGCACTAGTTCATTCTTCTAGGAATTAGCCATGTTATATATCTATTTTTTGATTATTTTCTTTGTTTTGTGCTAGTTAGTGTGTGTGTGTGTGTGTGAGAGAGAGAGAGAGAGAGAGAGAGAGGGAGAGTAATTTCTTCATGGTAAGTTTTATTTTTTATGTGGGCCGTTGTAATTTTCTGTGGGGAACAATGTGACGTATTGTGTTTCAGATGAGGTGTTTATACTGCTATTGTTTGGTGAATTGCAGCTTCCAGATGATATAGAGTGGCATTTCATAGGGAATTTGCAGAGCAATAAAGTGAAGCCACTTTTAAGTATGTTCTCCTTCCTTCCTTCACTGTTCCTTCTCCCATCCTTTTCCTTATGGACCAGTAAGGGGAAATGTACATTTCTATGAAAATAGTTTCAGGATGAAGCAAAATCATAAAAATCGTGATTACAGGATAATTTTGTTGGAGAAACAAGGGGAGAATACCTTTTTTCTGGCGTCCTGGTGAAGCCCGTGGAGGGAAGGGTTGTTTCAAGAGTTGTAAACTTTATCTTGGTGAAATAACATACTTGCTTCATCAAATTTTGATTATATTAAGTACCACAAATATTTTTAAAAATGCCAGATGTGGTGAAACAGATTGCCTTCACTTACATCAGTCAGACGATGGACAATAAGTTTCTATCTCCTTTCTGAGTTAGCATGCATGACATTACTGTAATGAAGAGTTTGAGCCACGTTTTTGTGCAACTGATATAAATGTATAGAGCTTATAATAATTTTTCCTCATCTTTGTTTTTCAGCTGGAGTGCCAAATCTTGCTATGGTGGAGACTGTAGATGATGGAAAGGTAACCAACACCGACTCTGCTACTAGTTTGTCTCGTAGTCCAGTAAATATCTTTAGAACATATTCTGGTTGTTGACTTTTTAATACAAACATATTTTAACTATACAAAATACATATGCCCAAATTATGATTACACTCTTAACTTTTGTTTTGATTTCAAAAATCATTGTATCCATCTCGAATTTCTTGATCGATTTTGGTCAAAGTATCTAAAATCGTTTGACCATATCTGGTACAGATCTCACACCTACATCCACATCGTGTCGACACAGGTGCGGGCACCGAAAGTGAAGAGTGAAAGAAGGAAATAAATCCGGTTTAGTTAGAAAAAGAAAAAAATGGGCTATTAAGTGAATTTAATAAGAAGCCTTTGTATTTTATGCACATATTTAATTTATTCGGAGCTATTGGAGTGGGATCGACATTTGGGGGAATATGAGTTGAAGCACTAACAACTAACAAGAATATTTATAGTAGAATATCCAATATTGTGAGTATAGACCTCCTTTTACAGACATAGTTTATAGAGTATTTGTTTTCTTTTTGAGAATGGTTACTGTATATTCATCAGCATTAAGGAAATTTCGGACACCATATTTACAGTTCAAAGAATTAGCAAAAACCCTGTCCGTCTTGCAAAGATTCTTATATTTTGTTTAATACATTCTGTAGATTGCAAATCAGCTTGACCGTGTGGCTGGGAACATTGGAAGAAAGCCATTGAAAGTTTTTATCCAAGTTAATACAAGTGGGGAAGAAAGTGGGTAACTGGAGTATGTCTCTGATTTATTAAGAGTCATTTGGTCTATTTTTGTGAACGTTGCCATATTCATGAAGGAAAAATTAACCATGATTTGATTCCATAATTGCAGCTAAATCTGGTGTTGAACCAGATGGGTGTCTGGAACTCGTGAAACATGTTACTTCAAACTGCCCTAATCTTGAATTCTGTGGCCTGATGACTATTGGAATGCCAGATTATACGTCGACTCCTGCGAACTTTAAGGTTGTGGTTTTATCTTTGCTGTTTCTTCTTGGCCTGGTTGCTATTGTTATATCCTCAACTCAAGTATCCTGCTATTTGTCATGCTTGGTTTCAGACTTTAGCAAGATGTAGAAGTGAGGTTTGCGAGGCACTTGGAATATCTGAAGATCAATGTGATCTGTCAATGGGAATGTCAGGCGACTTTGAACTTGCTGTGAGTGACCTGACTTGTCACTAAGCACATTAAACCATTAGTAAGCTTGGAAGGAACTTGAATAACATGAGTTCTCTCGGGAGTATGTGGTAGTCTGACTGCACCACGTATACAATCACTTTTTATAAATTAAACCAAGTATTATTAACTAGACATCTGACTCAGTTTTCATTACTGGTCTCTGTTATTAGAATGGTCTTGAGTCTGATTCATAATGCCTAATTGCTGGACAATAAACTCGCCCAGCTCCCGGCCACATCCTTGGGATTACGACACTTATGCAGACTAGGATTGTAGTTTCGCCCCTTAACAGTTTGTTACAATTCAAGGGTTAATCTGTTTTTATCTTTTGATAAGGTAAAGTCATGTGACCGGGTTTGAACCTTGGAATCAACTAGTGATACTTATGTTAGGGTAGGCTGTCTATATCATACCTCCTGGGGGTGTGGATCTTCTCTGGACCCTGTGTGATTGCCAGCTGCTTTGTGCATGCGGCTGCCCTTTATATTTGCGCTATTCTCTATCAGTTTCCCATGCATACTTGTTTTCTGTGGCAGATATTATGTATCTGTAGAGTTGATGGTTGTTAAAAGTAGAATTCATTTGAACGTTACCAGTTTCAAAAAAAAAAAAAAAAGTAGAATTCATTTGACGCTCTCAAAAGAGAAAAGAAAAATTGAGTATCACAAAAGTAGAATTTTATTTGATTAGTTGTTGATTCTTTTGTGTTTTGAATATGTTAGAAGTTCATCATGATAATTGTTAAGGGAGATCTTATCAGTGATATACCGTTCCAACCTCCAATCTGACGACTCGTACTGCAGTCACCGATCAACCTATGCTTGTAGCCTATGACCCCCTTAATTATGTAAGATATTTTCTTTTAATGAGTAGTCTAGGCTATTGTATCAGGTAAGCATATTTATCCTCGTGTCCTGCTATATTGAGTAAACGAAACCAGCACACACTCATGCTAACTAGCCAGCATTGGTATTGAATTCTACATATGCTCCGTTTGACCTCATGTTCTGCTATGTTTGAGCGCAACATACTTATAATGCTGTCTATTGCTACAGGTTGAGATGGGCAGTACAAATGTTCGAGTTGGATCTACTATATTTGGTGCAAGGGAATATCCAACAAAGCAGTCGAACTAGGTTGATGAACCCATTTTAGTGAGAGAGCATGAGCCAAACTTTTTCCCATTCATGATATGCGCAGCTTCTTGTTTGTACAAAGCGACTATGGTCCTCATTGACTATGTCTCCTATAGCATCCGTTTGTATTCTATTTATTATTACTGTTGAGCATAGTCTTGAGCTGCAATAGAAATGTTCTGAATAATGTCATGAGATTTGATATACTCTCGTCTAGATGTACTAATTGATGATATATCTGTAGAATACCTTTCTCATGGCGTGGTCGGCTGGTCCTTTGATCTTCTTGTTGAAAAAACGACTAAACTACCCTTTGGGGTGGCCCAGTGGTTTGGGCTTGGGACTTACATGTTGGAGGTCTCAAGTTCGAAACCCCTTGCCAGCAAAAGCAAGGGGTTTGTCTTCTGGGTCGAGCTCGTCGCACCATGTTTACCTAGTGCGGGTTACCTCTTCTATGTGATTTGCGAGCTATTGCATAGGAGCGAGGGTTTTACCCTGTGCGCACCCAAAGAGTAGTGGTTGCGGGTTTCCCTTGTCATCAAAAAAAAAAAAAAAAACGTCTAAACTATGTAACTTGTGCAAATTTGACGTGATAGTACAGCAGAAAACAAGGATAATTTTAGTTATGTATATAAAATTATTATTTTTTCTATCAAGGTCACTGAACGTAATCGTAAAGTCATATTTTATCTCTAATGGCGCTTCATGTATTATTTAGTCATAAACTATTGCTCATTGTAACTTCTAAGAAAGGGATTAGTACCAATATGAAAATTGGCGCCTTGTGGTATACCTTCCATAAATTTTTAACAAAAAGTTCAGCGCAGAAAAATCCTGGAAGAATGTGACCATGAATTATGCATAAGCTCAAACTCAACATCCTCTTCCACCCTTTAAAACAGCCGCCATTTCGCCACTCCGCCGCTGCTGCCACCGCCACCAAGTCCTTCAACGCCACCCTCCACCGCCTTTCCTCAGAAGGTTTCCACCATCATGCTTTACTCACATACAACTCCATGCTCAAGTCCTCTGTACCTCCTGACCCTTTCACTTTCCCCACTCTCCTCAAAGCCTGCATTTCTCTTAACCTCCTCCGGCACGGTCTTTTGCTACACCAACACGTGGTCGTTAATGGGTTTTCTTCTGATTCTTATATTGGGTCATCCTTAATCAGTTTTTATTCCTCTTTTGGGATTACAGAGGATGCACAGAAAGTGTTTGATACAATGCCTGAGAGGAACATTGTCCCGTGGACGACTGTTATTGGGTGTTATGCACGAACTGGTGATTTTGAGCATGCCTTTTACCTGTACAATTCTATGTTACATGAAGGAATAAAACCGACTTCTGTTACCTTGTTGACTCTGCTTTCTGGAGTATCAGAGAGCATTCATGTGGAGTGTTTGCATACTTGTATAGTAAAATATGGTTTTGTGGGTCACATTGCTTTGTTGAATTCTATGTTGAATGTGTACGGTAAATGTGGAAGAATTGAGTATGCTAGGAAGTTATTTAAGTGGATGGATGAAAAAGATATTGTTTCTTGGAATTCTTTGGTTTCAGGGTGTGCTTTAGTGGGGAACACAGAAGAATTATTGACGCTTATGTACAGGATGAGGTCAGAAAATTCATGGCCTGATCATCAAACATATGGGGCGTTGGTTTCCGCAATTGCAAAAGATGGTAGTGCTGAATTTGGAAAAGTGGTGCATGGACAGATAGTTGCTGCTGGATTTGAATTAGATGTGCATCTTCAGACATCACTTATGTTTATGTATTTAAAATGTAGGAACATGGATTATACGTTTAAGATTTTTGCGCAAGCAAAAGATAAAGATGTGGTTTTGTGGACAACTATTATCTCAGGACTTGTTCAGAATGAACGTGCAGATAGAGCACTTGAAGTGTTTCAAAGCATGTTGTGTAGTAGAATTGAACCTTCTACAACTACCATAGCAAGTGCACTTGCAGCTTGTGCTCAATTAGGTTCATTGAAAGTAGGAACTTCTATACATGGCTATATGTTGAGGCAAAGAATGGCCATTGACACTCCTGCCCAAAATTCTCTTATCACTATGTATTCAAAATGTGGCTATTTGAAGCAAGCTCTTATTGTTTTTCATATGATAAAAAACAGAGATGTGGTCTCCTGGAATGCAATTGTTGCAGGGAATGCCCAGAATGGGCATTTATCAATGGCCTTGCATTTGTTTAATGAAATGAGGATAGCCCATCAAAGACCTGATTCAGTAACAGTGGTTTGCCTTCTTCAAATTTGTGCCTCAATTGGAGCATATCAGCAAGGGAAGTGGATCCACAATCTTGTTGTAAGGAGCTATCTTGAACCTTGCGTTAAGATAGGTACAGCTTTGGTTGATATGTACTGCAAATGTGGTGACTTAGACAGTGCGAAGAAGTGTTTTGACAGGGTCATAGAACGTGATCTCATTTTATGGAGCACAATTATTTCTGGATATGGCAGTCATGGCAAAGGGGAGACTGCCCTGGCATTGTATATGGAGCTTGTGCAAAGTGGTCTTACACCAAACAGTATTATTTTCTTATCTGTTCTTTATGCATGTAGTCATAATGGACTTGTGGACCATGGTTTGAACTTGTTTGATACTATGGCAAGGGATTTTAAGATTGAACCTGAACTCGAACATTGTGCATGTATAGTTGACCTACTTTGTCGAGCCGGTAGGGTGAAAGATGCATACAACTTCTATAAGATTAAATTTCCAGAACCAATGGCCAATGCTTTGGGTATAATTCTTGATGCTTGCAAAACAAAAACCCTGGAAGAACTTAGGGATGTCGTTGCCAAAGAAATCTCAGAGTTAGATCATGAGGACGCTGGAAGGTATGTGCAATTGGCTCATAGTTATGCTTCAATGGCCCAGTGGGAGGGAGTTGGTAAGACCTGGGTCCAGATGAGAGAACTTGGGCTCAAAAAGCTTCCTGGTTGGAGTTTTATTGACTTACATGGAGTAATAGCAACTTTTTTTATGGGCCAAACCTCTCATCCTCAGCAGGAAGATATAATGTTGGTTCTGAAGAATTTGAGTGAGGAGATTAGTGAAAGGGTAATCATGTCTAACACAGAGGATATATCATAAGCGCTTATGAACAACATCTTCTTCGTGCTGTTTTTTCCATTGGGGATACTCGACGGTAAATGTCAATTTGTTCATCATGTCACTGTGGTACTAGATATTGAACAAGGAAATATCAGTTTAATCTGACCGCAAGCAAGGATTCCAGGAAGTGTTACAACTACTAACTGCCAATCCACCGATGGTGAAGGGGGAAGGTACTATTCTAGTCTGCATAAGAGTCATAATCCCTTCACTATCTGCTTCACCTCAAGTGTTAATCTGATTTTATCTTTATCTTTTGATATTAGCTCCATTGTTTATTGTCAGTGAAATTCATTGTCAGAATTGCCTAGGGATATCTTGTCAGTGATATTCAATTCCCTCCTGCCTCCAATCGGTTGACTCTTCCTGCAATCACTCGTCATTCTATGCTTGTCGCCTCTGACCTCCTTAAGGAATCTCAGACTTATTTTCTGTTAAGGAGCGGTTGGTCTAACACTATTATATTAGTTTAGCACGTTTCGTCCATTGTATCCTGCTATATGCTTACCAATCACACTTGAAGAGAAGAAAACCTGCTCTCAGTCTGCTAATTAGCCAGCATTGTTGTTGCTATACATGTGCTCCATTCCAACCTCATGGTCTAAGCTATGTTTGAGTACAACATATTGATTATTGCATACTTCGCTGCTACAGGTTGAGATGGGCAGTTCAAATGATTGAATTGGATCTACTGTTTGGGGCAAGGGGGTTTCCAAAGAAGCAACCGAACTAGGTTGATGCACCTATTTTAGTGAAAGAACCATTGTACCTTGAATTCTTGCAGCTCTGATTGTGGAATCTGGAGCATTTACACATTACCTCAGTTCATGCGTTTAAACATTGTGGCAGATTGTCAAACATATACTACCCTCGGTTTAGGCGTCTAAATGAAAAAAAACTGACAAGTATATTGTTCAACCCTCTTTATTTATACCACGCGACTTCAACCTCACTGGCTATGTGGGTTATACATATGTTGTTTTCTATTCATTACTACTGCTGGGCATAGTATTAGCTCTGATCTAGATGTTTTTAATAATGCACAAACATTCGTGTGAATCGTCCAAGAAAAAAAGGACTACAGTGTGGATTCTACGTGGGTATTCCATTCAATTGATATTATAGTCAATTCACTTTTTTTTTTTTTTTTTTGAGATTGTTGATGTTTAGTAAGAAATTGTAAAAAATCCACTTCCATTATGGCTACAGTTAACATTATTCTATGATCAATACAGACAATTGGAAAACGATGAAGTATTTCTATTTAATTGAGTTTATTTCCTTGCACTTTTAATTCCAATCCTGGAGTACATCACGAGTGAATACGAGTAATAAGAAGTAGGAAATGATTGCAATGTTAATTATATGTCCACCACTTTCATCTACATATGATTACCCCTTTCAAAATCCCTAAAATAATATAAAGTAAGCATTCCAATAACAACCGATAACAAACAAATGATTAAAAAAATGTTACATAATTATATCATAATAATTATTTGAATTACGTATTACTATATAGTAGTATTATCTAAAAAGAATTAATTTAGATTTTTTGGGACCTAAAGCAAAAAAGAGCTGATTATTGGTTATGTAGATCCTGAAAAACCTCTTAAGACATATTAAACATGGTAAACACAGCACAAAGATCCTGAAAAACCTCTTTAACATATTAGACAAACATAACAGTTGAAGAAAGAGAAAAAAATATCCAAACACAAAGAGAGAGTAAAAATGAATAAACATGGAAGAAGCAGATGGAGTGGAAAGCAGGTGATGTTTGGGGTGTTAATTATGGGGTTGTGCATTACTGCTTATCATGTAGTTGGTCCACCCCTCTATTGGCATTTCTCTCAATCTATTTCTTCATCTACCCATTATTCTTGTCCTTCTTGTCCTTGTGATTGCTCTAATGATCAACAAATTCACTCTTTTCCACAAGGTATTGTATATACATAACACAATACCCCTCCAATTCTTAATTGTTTACTAGTTCACATGCATGTGTCTAATATATAGTATGTATGCTTATGACATAATGCGTGCGTGCCTGCATTCTAAACTCGCTAACTTTAAATTTTGGATCTGGAGATTTAGCTAAAATGGGATGTTTATAGTAAACCACATGTATTTTGAATCCACTGACTCTAAATTTTGAATCCACCTCTATGTCACGCAAATGAAACAATTCATAGCTACACTCTTGATATTAGATGTTTTCAATAGAGTGTTTGACATGGTTCACCTCTTTTTTCTTACCAGGTTTGAATATGAGTACTTTTACAGGTTAGTTTTCTCACCCTTATGCTAGTCTTTTTTTTTTTTGGTTAAATAGAAATAAGCATAAAATATTAAGTAGAGTAGTTACAAAGCACACTGTTCCTAATAACAAAGGAGTTCCCAAACAAAATATTACAAGTACCTATTATTTGCTACAAGCTAGTTATTATTATCACCACTTTTCTTGAATGTGAAGTCTCTGTTTTTTCCTCTATTGTTTCATAGATTGCATGGAACATGATCTGGGGGTGAGTGAGGAGGAGGAGAGAAACTTCACAGCTCTTTTGACAGAGGAATTAAAGCAAATGGAAGGTGAAACAGTGGAAAACCAGAGAAGAGCAGACATGCAACTGCTTGAGGCAAAAAAGATGGTGTCCCAATATCAAAAGGAGGCAGACAAATGTACATCAGGTATGGGAACTTGTGAAGAAGCTAGAGAGAAGGCTGAAATTGCTTTAGAAGCACAGAGACAAATCACTTCTATGTGGGAGCTCAGAGCGCGCCATCAAGGATGGAAACAGGAACTTGTTTGAGTCTAGTAAGTGTTCTAGACAAGTTCTTAGTGAAACAAGTAAACTGGATAGATAATATTTGAATTCAGCTAGTATGGACATTTCTCTAATTTTGCTAACAATACAAGTCATTTTCTCAAGGCCAGAAACAATCTGATATCATTATAGATAACCAAGAAATTGAAACATCTCGTTCCATTTATAGTCTACTAGTTAGGAAATATGTCTCACTTCAAAATATCCGTTGCTCTGCAGTCTGCAGCACAAAGGGGTTTCAACGTGACGTAATTACATCAAAATAAGACCTTTCTCTTAAACCAGAGCTTTAGCAAACAGTCATTTAGTTATATACCTGTACTGGCAAAAAGTAGAAAACCTTTAGTTATCATGACTAAATTTTAAATCAGGCCCGAGTGATGAGATTGTCCCTTCTTGCTTGAAGCACTAAAATCTAACCAATGAGAACAATTTTCTCGGTTGAAAATTGACGAAGAAAGGGCAAACCTTTTTTATAGCATATTTGGGGAAAGAACACAAGAAGGTGGAAGCTGGAAATAAAGGTATTTCCCGTCTCAAATCATACAACACAAATCAACAATCCTTGTTTTTCCAAATTCGAAATATAATGCACTATGTACCGAAAAAAAGGGAAATAAAAAGAATTCCTAGCATTGTAAGACAGATAACCATACAGTGATATGTGATTTTTTAAAATATCTACAGTACTGTGTTACATGAACCATACTTAGATCAGCTTCCTTATGTATATTTCCTAAATCAGTAAGCTAGAGGTGTAGTGACACACTCACGTTGTAATTCTATCAACGACAACTTATCCCCTCATGAAGTATATGACAAATAAAAACTAATAAAAAGAGACTGGTTAATATCATGGTGTCAAATTCATTATAGAGGAGGCGTCGAATGGAGAAACTATTCCTTCACTCAAGAGGCGCATTGCAGCCCCTCGTGAGAATTTCCTTGCAATCAGAAAACAGGGGGCTAGCGTAGAATTATTCCGACACCACTCTGTCCTGTACTCGCTTTCATAGTAAACATTGCGGATATCCTGTAAAAATTGTAAGGGTGGCAAGTTACAAAGCACAATCAGTTCAGTAGGCAATATATCTTAACGCAATACCAAGCAGAAGAATTGAAGACACAAAAACAACTAGAGAAGTTAAATAAATAACCAACAAAAGATTTTAAGAAAGAAAACAACTACGGAAGTCAGGGAAAGAAAACCAAAAAAGGGAAGGAAGGAAAACCAACGGGGAAGTCAACAAGGAAAACCAAAAGGCGAAGTCAAAGAAAGAGAAGTTGAAACTATGCCAACATGAAACTGTATCCAGATATGATCATAGCGTCAAATGCCCAAGCTAGAGATGACAAATTATTAGACATATCCAAATACACACCTTTATTCTCTTGATCTGTACAGGCCCAGCATTTGCATAGCTAAATGTTATGGGATGCCAACCCTTTTTCTCCATATTTGTCACAGATTCATTCCACTCTGTATAGGTTATCGTTCTACGTTCAAGTTCTCCTTCAAACCCATGTATCTGTAAACCAATTAAAATCTAGAACCTTAGTCCCGAAGAATAATTCTCAAAAGCAGTCCACACAGAAAAATCCTTGATATATCATCAATAAACATGAGTTCTTTGTGTATTTTATCTAAAAGAATGGATTTCCGAAAGAAAGATGTATTACGGAGTCCTTAGAACACACAATAAGACTAAAGATGAAGTTCAGAGTCCTGAGAACACACAAGAAGCCTAAAGATGGAAAGTAGCCGGGGAAGAATTTGCCTGATACTTACCGCCAACAATGTCTGCACATAGTGTTCATCTGGAATGCAGTTGTGTTGCTTTTGAAGTTTCTGCAAGGTTTATTTCAAGGTTAGAAGAAACAAGTATCAACTGAAGTGAATGCTTCCGGAAACAAAAAAAGTGCACTAGTATGAGTTAACAAAAATATAACGAGTAGAGGAGAAGGGGCCAAGGGAGCACAGCATCATGGCCGACGCACAAGAGGATGGTGCTGCAAAGGAGCACATACAAAGCAAGGCAACCACGGAAGTGGGAGAAAAGGGCACTTGAATTATGTACAGTGGGATCCTCGTGTTCTCAAATATAAATAATGTCAAATGCATCTTCTTAGCAGAAGGCACTTCGACTTACAATATTCTTCTTTCCCTTACTGGCTTCCAGCGGTGGACGTCTCTGCAAGATTAAAATCATGACTCTATCAGTTATCACATAAATGAAGTATATGAGGTATGATGCATCAGTGTAAAACCACACTTAACAGTTCCAATTAGAGAATGTAACGGACAGTAACCCAACTAAGGAAGGCATTAAACTATAAAAGCATGTTCATCATCGTGCATACATTAGTAAATGAGGGATTTTAGGCTGTTGAGGAGCACCAGTAACTTTATAAACCTGAAGCACCAATGGTTTATTAAGCATGCCGTTTAACCTTATAGCACTATCCATGTAAACACACATGTGAAGTTTAAAGAGGGAAGAGCACATGATATTGAACCTTGCAGAACATCTTGAAGACTGGAAACACAGTATCATCATCTGCCACCACTTCTGCATGCTTCCTGATTAAAGTGATCCACTGGACTAAAATGTCAAGTCAAAACTCATAGAAACAGATATGGAAAACTGTCATACGCATGCAGTATATTTTATTGATTTGAGATATTACGATTTTTTTTTAAAAATATCCGAGCTTCGAAAAAACAAGTCTACCTAGCTTATAGATACAAAAACTATTAACTTTAAAAGGTGAAAAAAACTGCTGGATGAAACTAAAAATGACTCTCTGGATCAGGAACTAAAGATGATTTTTAAAGAGTAACAATAACTTGAGCACACATAAATTTCTTCAATAAAAAAAATAGTTCTTCTTATTGAGGTTCAGCAACTGCCCTTTAAAATTAGTAGGTCATGATGACATTTTAGGGGGCAAAAATCAATCAATATTTCCCACATTGATAGACCGCCATGCTAAAATCTTATGTTTAGAACACAACCTTGATCTGAGAAGAAACTTTCATGGTGTTTGGGTCAACTTACATATGCCTCAACTACCTCAACTAATTCCACGGAGTACCTGCTAACCTTGTCCACCAAGGATTGGACAAATGAGAAGAAATCACTAAATGTTTTTGTCTCCGCTAGGATTGAAACCCAATACCTCATGGTTCTTAACTCACTTCATTGACCATAAGGGCACACCCCATGTTTAAGATGGCGAGGACCCATATATTTCATGGATTATGTTTTCACATATTGACCTAATTCTTTTATTCACAGATACAAGTTCAACAAAGATCATTAAGATGGTGGGTAAATCCCTCCTGAAAAATATCTTTCAATTTGTGTTAGGTAGTTATATAGGTTGACACATTTCAAGTACATAGGTGCTTTTTAAATCAAGTTTATAGGGGATTTTAGTTGTTATCTGAATAGGTTTTTTGAAGACTTCTTTGGTTCCTGAGTTTCTTTTCACTTTTGTACATCATTTTCCCATTTGAAGGAGCTGGTAAGTGGTAAGTGCTCCTTCCCTTTGATCTTTGAACATGATTTTGGATTAATCTGAAAAAACAAGCATTTCAAAGCTTCTAGAGTTGTGTCACCCTGCTTGTCAACACCCCTCTATACTCTATCATATGCCTTGAATGTTGCTTTGCAAGAAATTAATGAAAATTCAACTCCACTAGAGCAGAAAAATACACACGTTAATAGATTTAATTTTTTTAATCAGGACAGAGTAATGAATTTCATAGTAGAGGTTGGTGGGACATAGATGTGCTTGTAATTCAGATTGAGGGACAATTACCTGTGACCCTTTTCGCCATTTGCTCATTGGTATATAGGGTGACATCCTTGGGTTGTAGCGGACATCCTTTTTATCAAGAAAACTGGAAGACAAATAGAACCTCATTCATTCAATGTTGATGCTATTAATACGAGAATTCGAAATAATTCATTAGTAATTCAACCAGATCCTTAAATCCCTGAACCCACTTAAGGAGTTGATTGCTTTTTCTTTATCTATCCTTCCCAACCAGTTCCACAAAATCAACCACCTGTCCAGCAATCACACAAGTTTTATCATCCATGTTACCTGTCCACAAAGCTCCTTGGAGAAGCCATCAAGTAGTTGTATATGAAGCTAAAGTTGTACAGTGGGACACAGCTGCAATATCAACCATTACACATTTAGAGAAAAATCTTAAAACCAAGGCACAAACCATAACTCAATAATTGGGTGAAACAAACAGAAGGGAAATACATGGATAAAAGAATTGGAACACACTACATTTTGAAGTATGCTCTCTCATGATTCATTAATGAGAAGTCAAGAAGATATGTTGTCTAGACACTTCGTCTTTAGTGCAACTGCATACTGGACAATTTAAGTTATTTAGCATGGACTATATGTGCACGAGAAAGTTTTGAATATGTATTTGTTTTCTTTTTCTTTTCTTTTTTCCCTTATTTGGATACGAAATGTGTATTCTGTCTTATAAATGTACTATGACCATTTACCAAGCAAGAATATGATTGTGCTGTCCATTCAATAATTCCAGTGTGAATTCACTTCCTACCATATCCATGTCTATTCAATATAGTAATGATAGTAATTAGCATTGGTGCTAAGCATGTCTAAAAAAGTTGTATGACTGTTTCTTCTTCAATAATAAGAACCAAAATTATAGCAGCTCTACCCGAGTCTTGATACCTAACACAAGTATTACCTCAAACGCAATTCAGATCACCCGGTTTGAGTTGTGTGTAAATTTACAAAACAAAAGGTGTGAATAGGTTATTGAGTTTGAGATGACCAATAAGAGAATTGATCTTTAGTTAGATAGGTACTCCAAAGGAATGTGTCTAAATAGTTTGATCATCAAAGAAACTTCAAAATATATGAAGGGGTGTTTTGAAAGATACTAGACTTCTCCATTTAAGGGAAAGAATCAAGTAAATCAGGGTCATGAGAAAAACGGAAGCATAAAAAGATCAGTTAGTGAAAACCAATAGCTGAAGCAATTGCTGAGAATGCCATGCATCAATTAGGCACGTGCATGCACACTAACAAGCCGCCTAGACAGACTCATCTGAGAGATGTCACACATCAAATGTTTTTGAAGTAAAAAGTCCACCTGTCCGACAAGAGAACAAATCTTTGATTTGCTGGATCATCAAGCGCTGTGCCAAGTAATAATTTCTCTGCTTGGATCATACTTGATTCTCCCCAAGCTACCTACAGGTCACTCTTAGTATCAATCTGGTAAAGATATGAAAGTGATAAAAAGAGCAAACAGAAGTAAATGAATAATACTACATTTTTTTAAGAGACCGATTTTAAAATGTCAAATTGACTTTAAATCTTGTATTGATGGTAGTGTATACAAATATTAAAGTAGTAGGTAGTCCAATCGAGGGTATCTGATACAGGAAACATCACATCAAAGTTTAGAACTTTAAACAAAAGACTTTGAATCCTTAAAAGTTGTGAAAGTTTTACAAAATAATATTACAAATGGAATTTGGTACGCCCAAAACGGAAAGAGTCATACCAATTAGAGTGGTTGATTTACCATATACCAAACATCGTTCGTAGGTTGGTGTAATAATAATATATAAGCTTAAGGTTTAGAATCTAAATTTCCAACCTATCAACCTATTGGAGGAAATTACATGCAACCTACCAAATCTCTACATAAAAGTTCAATCAGATACATTTCCTGATACTATCCAAGAGTAATAAACATAAATAGACCGACCAAAAGGACAAAAGAAAAAGAATAAAATGAATTTACTGAATTAAACGCTCATGTCACTGCAAAATGAAATTACTTCAAACACACAAAAAAAAGGAACAGAATAAAGATACAAAACATATTTTTATATTACAATGTGCAACACAGTAGGCAAGTAAAACCACTTACCTTGATGCTATTTGTCAATTGGCGATTATAAAAGAAAGTCGATCTTGTTGTAGACTCATCAAAAACAAAACCAGGCTCCGAATGTACATAAATGGAAAAATTACCAGTGTCAGCATTCTGCAAACACCAAAGAGATAATGATATCAAATATTCAGGTTTTGAAACAGGGAATATCTGCGCAGCCTAATAACTTTCACATTTCCATTGTGCTCTAGTAAATTTAAGAAAGATTGAAATTTCACTACTATTACCAAAAAAACAACTGCACTGTTGCACATTTTCTAGCAAATTTAAGAAAGATTGAAATTTCACTACTATTACCAAAAACACAAATGCACTGTTGCACATTTTGAAGCTGCAAGAAGAGTTTAATCATCACAAAACAGAATAAAGGGAGGAAAAAGAGCTATCCTGATCCTAACTTTGATGAATTTTGTTAAGTTTAACGAAAAATTGAAAAAGTTAAGTTTAATATAAATTGAAAAATCATCTAACCTCAAAGAAATTTCCCCAAAGGAAATCGAGAGGCAAATTCCTACGCACTAGAAAGAGGAAAGCAACTTTGGGATTGCCAGTATAATCAACAGCTCGAGATCTACTAGAAATTGAAGAAGTAGAAGAGGAAAGTTCCGAATCGGAAAGAGTGTAGTTTTGGAGCTTGAGAAAAGCCAACACACAAATAGTAAGAGAAACCAGAACCAACAACTTCCACCACAACCACAGCACGTTTCTCACAGACATTCCGGCGGTCGCCGCCATAGCCATCGCCGCCGCGGACTTCTTCTTCATAGGTTTGAATTCTCTTTGCTCCTTTTCTTCCTTCTTCTCCTGAAATTTAAAAGAAAAAAGAGATTTGCACTTTATCTTTCTCTCTGTGTATAAATATAAATAAATGCATATATATGTGTGTGTCTTTACATTGAACAGGTGGCGGTTGAAGGGAGCGAATGAGAGAGAGAAGCATTTCAGAGACGACACCAAATGCTTTTTTTTGGTTTCACACTGCTTGCTGGTGCTTTGCCTTTTGTTCTGTTCCTTGGTGCACAACTGTCTCAAAGACAAGGAAGGGGAAGAAGCTAACGACGTCGTTTGGTGCACCTTCTAATTACTTACAGACTGTATACGCCTTCTTTTACATATACATATTTCATACCCTCCCTCAAACAACCATATATATAGTATCAGAAAATGATATCTGACAAATAAAGAATAACAGATCTTTATCTCTTGTCCTGGAAATTGAAAGAATATTTTCAATAAACCCTCCAGCAACAACAAATACTAACTGAACTCAAAGGATAAGAAAGAAGACAACACTCAATTACCTACTAACCTTCAACCATAATTGCTTTCCTCCACAACCTTCTATTTATGATTATGTCCTCGATAAGCTGAAACTAACACCATATCATGTCTAATTAATTACATCTCCCCAATATTTTTTTTGACCTACCTCTACTCCTCCAAAAACAATTCATAGGGTACTTAAATGTTTTTTTTAATCGTGGGTAACTATGTGTCATATAATTACAAGTTGGATGTTTTATATCATAGAAGGTACATAGCAATGACATAAAAGATAAAAATGTATTTTATTTAGGATTTGTCAACACTACTACAATTGAAATCTGTCTAAATCTATCAACATAATTGTATAGAACATGATAGGAATGATTTTCCTTATTGTCACGCAACGCACATGCAAAAATACGTGTACTAGTTTTTATAATAGTAAGACTCGGTACCTTCCCCTTGATGGAATTGAGAAATTCCGTAATCTGTCAATAATTGTTTGGGGCACAAATCTTCACGACAATTAAAATGAATATTGGCACCGACTATTGAAGTAAACGAGACGCTAATTGTTTATTTAAATTAAGACACGAGAACATGGAGGCCTCTTTCGTGTAGCTAAAGTTTGTTTGGAACATATTTTACCTAACTTCCTCTTTCTATTCACACAAAATCCAAAAAGTTAAATCATCCACCTATCATTCTTCTGACAAATATATCACACTATTCTATTCATATTATTTGTCTTGTGACAAAAATTCCTTGTAAAATGAAACAATGTTCATTGATGTTTCTGTGAAGAAACATTTCATAAATAAATACAACAGCATATTTTGTACAATGAATATAATTTATGCAGACTTACTCCTCTCTCTCACTTTCTATTTCTTCAACTATACTACACAGCCTATTCCACTTACACTGCCGGAGAGCTTTTTGTCCTCTTAACAATATTGTACAGCAAATGAATTATGGTACAGGTGCCATCGCTGCTTTGCCACCAATAGTGTTATTAATCCGTCAACCTTTATGAAACAACACAATGTATAGGAATTTCAGGCATTGTGTCAGCTACTCTTGAGCCACCTTGGCTTTTTTCGGCATATCTATGACAATGTTCAGAATTTTTCCTTGGACGTAAATTCTCTTCCTAATAGATTTCCCATCCAAAAACTTGGACAGTTTTGTATCAAATGAAGCTAATCTAAAGGCCTCCTCTTCTGTGCATGTTTCCTCGACCTGTATGGTACCTCTAGTCTTTCCATTAATTTGAACTGGAAGGACTACAGTACTCTCTTTTAAATATGCAGCATCAGCCTGTCGTGATAACCAAAAATCAGTAAATGTTTCACCTAATTCAATGTTTTATTGATTTTTTTAGATGTTCATGAGCTTCTAGTAATCCCAGAAATTTAATTTGTCTCACGAGGCAACTATAAACAACAGTATGTTTTCATATTTTTCAAAATTATCTGGGTTTTAGCCTGTTTATATTGAATATTTGCTGAAAATGGACTCCTGCAGTTTTACAACAAAACTGAACAACTAAATATGTAGGTAAGTGATAACGAGAAGCTATGCAGTAGGGTGTTGGTGACCTAGCTCCCTTTTTTAGCAACAGTAAAGAGATTAGGGAAAAACAGGTATTCATAAGTCTTTCAGAAGGGCGGGATCGGGAAGAGGGATAGAGAGAGTAACAATTAAGATAAAAAAAAATACTCACCTTAGGGAAGGGCTCATATGACAAGGAATTTGAGTGTCCCAGACGAGACCAGAGCTCCTCTGCCATGTGAGGTGCATATGGTGAGAGCAGCAAAACAAATGCTTCAATAATTGATCTCGGAAGCTTGTCCCACTAAAGACATGAGATCCAACAGATTAGTTAAAATGCTATCAGAAACAGGTAACTTGCAATGAACTTAATATAGCTACATCACTCTTTGTTTCCCTTGTGTCGTTATTTTTAAGCGGAAGAAATTTAAGTGGCTAATTTGATCTCATTTCAATGAAGTCTTCCGTGGAGATAGCCTCTTGCAGAAATGTAAGGTAAGACTGTAAAACAGACCCAGTGGGGCCCCGCCCTTCCCCGACTCCGTGAGTAGCTGGACCCAGTGCAGGGAATGTCCTTTTCCCAGGTGATGTCTACAAGCATTCAGTTGGATACTTTAATATAACAGGGAAGGAGAAGAGCTAGAGAAGTCCTCTTGGGAGTAGTTCACCAATTTTGTATTTCATTTGCCTTGAGGAAGAGACTGAAATCTCTTCCCTCATGCAATTAATTCTGACAAGCACATCAAATTTTTGGACTAAGCTGTTCTTCCAACTTGCCCAAGTTGGATACCTTTGAAAATTTGACAAGATTGAAGTGATGACTTTTTCTTAATTCCTAAAAAATTGCTCTAAAAGGCTGACAAAAGTTTAGACAAAAATAAATAAATCAAAGTGTGGGTATTCTTTTTTCCAGTTTTACTATTTTTTTAGCACCGAGGGGAAATGAGAACAAGAAACCTTATATGCTGCATTAATGAACTCCATCATTGCAGAAATTCCCGTGTTGAACCGAGTTCCTTCAATTTCTTCAGTTACCTGTTATAATAAACCACCTCGCAAATCAACAACTGCTGTGTAATAATAGGAAGTCATTAACATCCCAACCAAATTCTATTCCAAAGGATACATGTCAGTCATACCCAATGAAGAGTAGTACTACCTTATCAATGCATCTGTGTAAAGAACGAAGTTGTTCAATTGAAGGTTTCTCATCAACTGTGACAGTTCCATCCGGATATGAACCAGTGGGCGAGGCTGAACCAACAACCAATCTCCAAGATCTTGCTAGGAAACGGTGAACACCATCAATACCACTTGTATTCCATGTTTTTGAGTCTCTATCAGACATAACAAAAAGTTTGCATTACGCACTAGAAGATATGCTGTGCTAATACAACTTTGATATTATCTACATATATCACAATAAACAAAATTTGAAAAACAAAAGAAAAGATAAGGACAGGCAGAAGAAGCTACCTTAATGGACCCATAAACATTTCATATAAGCGTAGAGAATCTGCACCATACTCCAAAACAACATCATCAGGGTTGATGACATTTCCCCTACTTTTACTCATCTTGTGAGCTCGGGCAATCAAGCGAATGTTGGGGTTGTCTTTCAAAACAAACAAGTCACCAGATTTCATGACCTACTCATCATCAAAATACAGTTTCAAACCAATGGCTTACATTCTGACAACTAAAGTTAAAATAAAAAGATGCTAAAAGATTTTCATAGGAAGCACAGTAATTGAATATGATCAGTGTACAATGAACCTTTTCCTCAGGTATTCTTTCTTGTTTGTACTCAGCCAGCTCATCAACAGAATCTGCTGATATCAAGTTTCCTTCGTCATCTTTGCATGCTGTATATTGAACCTGACAACTTGATCGTTAAAGAATGACAACAAAATAATGGACTTTCAAGACCCCAAGCAAATCAACTTACTTCACCAAGGATTATGCCCTGATTTATGACACACTTAAATGGTTCCTTTGTTGACACAGCATCTATGTCATAGAGAACCTGCAACAATGAACCTAGTCATGATTTTTAACAGAAATGTTAGAGAAGAAATATAACTTGCTCTCGTAAATTTAACTGCTCTTCCAAAGGACAAATAAAAAAAGTTCACAAAGTAAAATGGAATTGTTTGGTATCTTTACTTTTTTGGTGTAAACAACTTTGCATAGAAGATGTAGATCAAATTATAGAATTAATAGGGAGCTTGTAATTTCGCTTAGGGCTGTAAATTTTGAAGGTGGCCAGCATGTCCTTAATGCTGAAGAATACAACTTTACCAATGTTCAAAAAAAAAAAAAGAGAGCGCATTCCTCTTGCTTGTTAAGCCCTTTTTTTGGTTTAGTTGTCGTCCTACCTCATCTATTCTTCCACTTCTAAGCTCTGATTAGAAGAAGATTTATGTCACTTGGCTTTCTAACAATGTACTGAAGTCAAATTTAGGTTAGCGAAGGGATTCACCAGCCATAAAACGGGGTGGATAAGGGAAGAAGAAGAAAGCCTTGGTTCATTTGTATCAACTGAAATATTGACAACATCTGCAGCAGCTAAAGAAGCGCAGCCAAAGCATGAAACTGAGAGTATTCTTTTTATTTGTAATAAGTGCATTGGGACTTGGGAGTGCCAACCTTGTGCCAGAACCTGGCATAAAGTAAATGAAGAACAGCATGCTCAGCACCACCAACATACACGTCAACAGGGCCCCAGTACCTATAAGAAAAAAGAAGCAAATGGATGGCTAATACTTTGAAACACCAAAACTTTCCAAACTAGTATGTATACAAAATGAAAGCCAGAAAAATATGGAAGTGCTGATTATACAAAGAGAAAGCAAACTCACTGTTCTTGTGCCTTGTCAACCAATGCACTGGAGTTCTTTGGGTCCATAAATCTTAGATAGTACCTGTATATCAGTGGAGGATGAGTCACATGGTTCAATCAAAAGCAGCAAGATACAGATCAGACATATGACACATCCATAGGAACCTTAAAAGCAAAGATGGTTTCTCTTTACATTACAGGACGAAGAGTGAAAGTTGCATTGGTTTTTTGAACCACATGTTATCAGTTTAAGCACATAACATTGAAGTATTCACAGATTCTTTGCTTTCCTCACATTTATTTTCAATCCCATAGTAAGCAGCCAAATTTTGAGAGTCAACATCAGACGCTCTACTTATCTAAATGCAGTAGGTAAGTGTTGGCCTTTTACTTCCATTACTAACAGTGACAAAACATGCGCCCAGTGCCACCCACTAGGGATAACGAACAAGTAAATTCAGAGTAAAGTACTTATCTTCTTCCTTTTCTTTTTTTTAATTGGTAAATCAGAGTAAAAATCCTTCCTATCTGCTTTGCCTTATAATATTCTATGCTCTTGTCCATATTATCATACATCCCACAAACACAAATATATAAAAAATATATATTCCCATTAGTTTTCTCTTCTTTTTTTTTTTTTTGAAATTGGTACTATTCCCATTAGATTTCTCCCTTTTGACAAATGACAACCATATACAATATTTAAAAACAAAACTTATACTAGTTAAATACAAAGTCTTTTTAGGTGTAGATCTTGTGAAAGAAATTAAACTTCCATACACACCCAATATTGAAGCAAATACATAGCTGATTACCAGCAAGAACCAGCCCACTGGGGCATGGTGTTTGTTTCTCGCCTAGCAGGTTTTCCAGATAAAGGATCTTTGGTTATAACCTGACAAATTGTTCAGTCAAAATAGTGAATGTCATTACATGAAGTGTGGTAAGCTAATAGGGAAGAACAAAACGGAAAAAAGAGAAGTACCAAATGACAAGGAACCAATGCCAATGTTTGTCAAATTGAAATCATCACATATTAGGCAAAACCTACCCAAGAATCTGCTTTGGCAAGAGGTGGCTCCCCTGTCCCTGTGGGAGTGAAATCATCCAACTCAGGAAGGGTAAGGGGCAATTCGGTTTCTGGAACTGGAATACCTTCTCTGGTGTCATCCAAAAAGATAACTGGAATAGGCTCCCCCCAATAGCGTTGCCGGGCAAAAAGCCAGTCCCTTAACTTGTAATTTACCTGAAGCAAGATAAATCTGGCAATAAGCAAGATCTTCTGAGCGGTAGAAATGAGAATTGCTTCTTTCATACTTGACTTCATAATTCTGTTTAAGATCAACTTTCCAAAAACTGATATACAAACTTATGAGGTATCCCTCATAAATCAGAGGAAGTTACCTTTTTCTTCCCGTTTCCACTTTTCTCAAGCCATTGGATGACTCTTGAAGCAGCTTCTTTGCTAGGTAAAGCATTAATGTCAAGCCCTGACTCTGAACATGATGAATTTATCATCGATCCTTCACCTGAATATGGTTTCACAAAATTGCCACAATCGCTATCATCTGGTCTTACAACCCAAGAAATTGGGATAGTGTACTTCAGAGCGAATTCAAAGTCGCGTGTGTCATGGGCAGGCACAGCCATTATTGCTCCTGTCCCGTAGCTGCATCATAATTGTTACACTACTATAAAACCCCAGAAACTTTTGTCAACATGAAGTTCGTAAGACAAATAAATACTTTAGTATTAGGTTCTCATTCATTACGAGAGCATTAATGCAGCCATAGACTCATAGGACATATGTTGTTCGATGAATGTAGGACAAGAGGAGATAAGTAGGTAGACAACCTTCCCAAGACATAATCAGCAACCCAAATAGGAACAGCTTGGCCATTGGCTGGATTTTTTGCATAACAACCAGTAAAGACACCTGTTTTTTCCTTTTGAAGCTCAGTCCTCTCAAGGTCACTCTTTCTAAAAGCATGTTCCCTGTACTCCTCTACCTGTCTCACATCCGTCATCTCTTAATAGAACAAGAATGAACAGCATTTTGAGATTAAGAAAAGATCAAGGGGAAGAAGAGCATACATGTTTACTTTGTGCTTCTGATACAAGTGATGACAGAAAGGGATGCTCAGGTGCAAGGACTAAATATCTGCACAGCAAAAAGGACTAGCGACATGTGAAATGTAGTCTAAAAATGGGGCATTAATGATTAGATGTCAAAAGAAGAAAGCATACGTTGCACCAAAAATAGTGTCTGGCCTTGTTGTATAAACTGTTATTCTTTTCTCTTCTTCCTGGCCGTTACCATTTATGACAACAAAATCCAATTCTGCTCCTTCTGACCTCCCAATCCAATTCCTCTGCATTTCCTTTATACTTTCAGGCCAGTCTAGGTCATCTAAATCCTCAAGAAGACGGTCAGCATAAGCAGTTATCCTCAACATCCACTGCCGCATAGGCTGCTTGGCAATAAACAATGTACTGTAAAATCATGAAACCATCCAGGCGATGAAAATAAGGACTAGAAGTAAACAGAAGTACGGTTCTTTTGAAAATTTCCTACCTCAAAATGTAACAGGGTATATGAAAGCTTACCTTTCTGATGACTGGATGCCCCCCTCTTTCACTTACACCATCAATTACTTCTTCATTTGCCAAGACAGTACCAAGTGCTGGACACCAATTGACAGGCACTTCAGCCTAATATTGGATTCAAAGAACATTGATAAGTCGAAGAGGGTCACTTCAACCTACCATTGCCATAATAAAAATGAAATTCAGAAAACTTCAAACCTGATAAGCTAGTCCTCTCTTCAGAAGTTGAAGAAATATCCATTGAGTCCATTTGTAGTAATCAGGTTCTGTTGTAGAAATTTCACGATCCCAATCATAAGAGAAGCCTAATGATTTAAGCTAGAAATCAATATAGATATTAGCAAAGTGACATTTTTGAAGCACCATTCTATACTACGAAAGATAGCAAGAGATCAAAATCTTATTAAGTAACTAAAATATGAAACATTCTTGTTACATAGATTAGCACATAAACTCCAACAGTGACAATTTAAATGCCCTAAGTTTTGCAGGGAAACCGTCCTTTTCTTACAGGTATTTAGAGCATATGGACATATAAAGATCAGCTGAAATTGAACCAGCGAGGAATTGGAGGTCAAGTAACAGAACTAACAGATGGTGGGGCATGACAGCAGGCTCATGGATGGAGAGTTGCAAGATAATATAGTAGCTATCATTTTAAAAGACAGGGCAAAGTGACCAAGACCTGAATTCACGAATGATGGTTCACCTATATAGTTACTTTGATAGAGGACTTTTTACTGTTTCTGACCTTCTTAAAAACCATGTACGGCTACACTATCATGAAAAGGCTAAATTCTCCTTCGGTACTCTGCCAAATGAAAAACAGATAATCTGTGGATTTGCCAAGTCTCACTTAAACTGAAACATCACACATACATACACGAAAGTAGCTCAAAGTCTATGGTCACCTAAATGAACACTTGATTCTTGAACTAGGAATGCAAATAGCAAACTTAGGGTTTTGATTTCATGGCTAGAAATTCAGAATTTTTGGAAAGGATTAAAAGCCTCAAAGTAAACACGGAAGATAGTCATCAAAACAAAATAAAGGTTACCTGCGAGCGAAAACGACTAATATTCCTCAAAGTTGTGATTTTTGGATGTGTGCCTGTCTGTCAAAGGGAAGGGAAAAACTTAGATACCAGCGAATATTAAATTGAAAACAGTAACTTATGCAAACTTACGTCAATAGCATATTGCTCAGCAGGTAAACCAAATGCATCCCATCCCATTGGATGCAATACGTTGAAACCTTGCATGCGTTTAAATCTAGCAAGGATATCTGTCGCAGTATATCCAAGCGGATGTCCAACATGCAAACCAGCTCCACTGCAAGGATGAATAAAGCACCAAAGCAAAATTTAGCAGGTTGCGATTAATCGATTACAGATCCTCATGCAAAGGGAACATTTTGTCCAAGCTCAATGGGCAAATATTTCAAGTCCCGAACCTCACTGACTGAAAATTGTAATTCCTAAGAACAGAAGGTCAATTGCCATAACTCACAATGGATTGGCAACTATCCACCAGAATATTCTTTTAAGCAAGTGACTGCAAATTTTGCACATGGGCAGAAACACATCTAGGATAACCTTTTCTTAAAGGGCACTTGATCCAGCAATCCATCTGCTGCCAAAGCTCTTTTTCTCCCATGTCTTCCATAGAAATTCCAAGTTGAGATGGTCATAGGCCTCTATGTCTAGCTCGTATAATATTCATGGCCTCCTGATTTTCTTCCTTGTATCCACACATTCATTTGCTATGAAAATGGCATCCATGATCTGTCCATTTTATATAGCCCATGCTCTAGATGTTCAGTCTTGAGCATGTAAGGAGGGAGGGTTAAAAGTTTCACATTGGTTGTGGGATGGGTAATTGGTCTTCTTGTATGATTTTGGGCAATCCTCACCTAATTTATGGGTTGAGTTGGGCCCAAGATCCATTTCTTCACAATAATATTTCAAACTATTTGGCCCCCAAGGCCTAGCTCAAGTGGCAAAAGGTGGAGGATTTGTGGCTTAGGTCGCAGGTTCAAGCCCCACACCATGCAAAGCGAAGCTCGGTATTTAAGTGGAGAAGGGTAGAGGGGCGGGCCCATTATCCACCGAGTTTAGAAGGCTGTGATTGGTCCAAAGCTATGTTGCTCGGACTCTTCAAAAATGTCAAGGGGTGCGTGTCGGATTTGCCAAAAGTAGTGTATTTTTGGAGAATCCGACACGGGTGCGGCATCGAAAGTGAAGAGTCCGCGCAACTTAGGTCCAAAGGGCAGGTCACAGACGGATTTCTCGGTTATCAAAAAAAAATAATTTCAAACTATTTGGAAAAACCAAAAAACGCAGTCCAAGAAATAGTTGTTTCACAATCCAATGGCAGTACTTATATTTTTCGGAACAGAAGTACATTTTTGTCAATATGTGCAATTACTGATATTCGTACATGCTTCTACATAGTTAAAATTTATTTTCAAGAAATTATTTGGTCTTGTTTAGTTCTTAAAATTGATCAAATTGGATGTAAGTCAGGACTCTTGCGTTGTTCGAAGCAGTGTCTTCAAGTTGTTTATGCTTGTTAGTACACATATATTTTGGGGTGCTGTTGTTTACTTTGCAGAATTATTAGACATAATTTGTGCTTCTACAACAACATGGTGGTTAAACTAGGTTCTTGAAATTTTTTCCTGTGGGCCTCATGCTATACACGAGTGATTTGATACTTGATATAGAAGCCCATGCATAGAATTGGAAGTGGCAAATGAGTTAAGATATACATCCTCATTATACTAGTTGGAGCTTTAAGCTAGTAAAGTTATTTCTTTTCTGACATTGAACTTCGACTGGGTTGGTTTGATACTATAGCAATATATACTTCTTTTGAATTAGGTAACTTTTGTATTCACACAAAAAAACTCATCAGAAACTGATGAGGTAGGATTTACAAACCCCCAAGGGGTAACATAAAAAAAAAACTACTTTTGATTTTTACAATTGGCCAATCAATTTCCACTAACTATATGCCCCACTCCCACCCAACTGTATACTGTTTACACCAAAGTATAGAAGACTAAAGCATCTCATCTTGATCTTCTGGATGTTGCTAGCTTTCCCTTCATAGCATCTCTTATTTCTCTCCTTCCATAATGTCCAACAGGTGCAGGCTGGGAAACTCTTCCACCAATCTTCCTTTGATCCTTGCTTCCCTATTTCTTGCCAATGAACCAGTGCCTCAAAAGTGATCCTGGACCTTGTCCAGTTCACCCTAAGTATACATAAGAACATGTTCCACATATTTGTTGTTGTTTTGCAGTGCAGAAATAGGTGACCATTTACCTTAGCCTCTTGTCCACACATGTAACACCTTGAGCATATCTATATACCTCTTCTCTGTACTATTTCATAGGTCAAACAGGCTCTTCTAATCACCAACCACACAAAGCATGATACTTTCTGTGGTATCTTAACCTTACATATTAGTTTCCAAAGAGTGGTTTGTGTTTCTTCCCAATAACCAGACTATACTGTGAAAAAAACCTTCGTCCACCATAGAGGCTACTTCCACTTTGCCTCGTACATCTTCTTTCCTAATTTTGTCTCTTCTAGTATGCTCCACACATCCATCTAAGCATTCTCATTCCTGCTACCTTCATCTTCTGAACTTGCAAGTTCTTGACTAACCAACACTCCACCCCATACCAGTGTTTTGGATGGCGAGAGGTGACAAGGGCCTGCCTCGCCTTTTTGAATTGAGGCGCCAATTAATACCAAAAATTAAAAATATTTAATTGCATATATAAATATCCAAAATCTCAATAGCAATAACATATATTAGCAAATATTTCAATTCAAAAACTAATAGTAGATACTAAAAGTCTAGAACTTTAAAGACCCAATAATTCAAAAGACAATACTAGAACTCTAAAAGTCTATTCTTCTTCAAAACTATCCAACTCTT